>JAWZYT010003354.1:117500-182500 GCA_034508575.1 Petrolisthes manimaculis
ATCTGGTATAATTCTAGTTTGGAAGGAGCTACTGTATAACATTTGCAGTGGTTTGGCTAACTCACTGTCACAGTTTTTCAAAACGATTGCAGGGAATTCGTCAGGTCCTGGGGCTGCAGTAGTACGAATGGTCCGAATTGCTGTCAAGACATCAGCTTCCGTAAATGGTAGTTCCCTTAATTCCTGTTGTTCCGCCATTTCACTATTAAAAAGTGCATCTGGATCATGAATAGTCTTTGTTCTTATTGGTACACTAAAAACTTTTATAAACTGTTGACTAAATAGTTCGCACAGTTTAGGTGGATCACTCTCCAAGTTACCATCTGTACCTGTCAATGCCATGACGTCAGCTTTCAAGTTTGATTTATTTCTCACAAAGGTGTAAAAATATTTAGGGTTAATTCTTATAGCATCCACTGCAGTCATTTCAGCTGAATGTTGCTGTCTAAGCACAGAATTCCTCAGCTCCTGCTCCATCCTATCCAGTTTTGCTTCCATAAGTCGCTTATTGTTGTCGGATTTTGTAGTTTTTAACTTCTTCCGTATTACTGTTCGTTTTCTCATTAATATTCGCCGGTCTCTAGGAATATTGTTCTTTTGTTGTTCAGGCGTCTTGTTGGGGAGTGCCGGGTACAAATGTCCAAGCATACCTGCAGTATCTCTTCATATAGGACTGTAGGCTGGTGACCACCTTCCAACGAGGACCAAGCTATTTGGCTTAACTCGTATTTTATTGCTGACTAGTTGGTTAGGGGGCTAAATAGATTTAGTTTACTAAAGCCAGTATTCCGTCTATCTTGTGATATCTCTGCAGGTTTATGTATCATTATCGATGTTTTAACAGTTACCAAACGGTGATCGCTTGCCCTCCAAGGATTTACATCATACTCCTGTACGATATCGTTGTGGTTTGTAAAAAATAGGTCCAGAATGTTGTCTTCTCGTGTAGGCAAATCAATGAATTGTTGCAAGCATAAGTCTCTGGCAAACTCCATGAGTGATTCAGCTTGTTGTCTATATGCTGCTCCTCCACCAATTACTCTCTCTGTTTTCCAGTCTATACTTGGGAAGTTAAAATCACCAGTAAGGATGATATTAGGCAAACCTGTACTCACTGCTCCCAGTTTAGTCCTGATCTCCTCTAATGGTGTGATGCACATGTTACTCGGACATTCTGGAGGTCTGTATAGTGTTATAACTACCAGATCTAGTTGTTTAATATAGAACATGCTGTACTTCATGTACAAGTTTGAATCTGCTGCCAATATATCTACACTGGTTGAACATGTATTATGTATATAGGTTACTACACCACCTTTTTTCCTGCCTGTTGTTCTGTCGGTGCGATAGCATGTATATCCATTCAGCTGAATTTCCGAATCAAAATGATTTTCTGTTAGGTGTGATTCTGTTAATGCAACGATTATGGCATTTTCTGTAGTTGCTTCTTCATTTAGAATCTTGAGTTTTGTCTTATCATTCCGAGTTAATAATCCAGCTATATTGCCAAACATTACTGTTGTGTATGGAGTCGTTGAACCAGTGGTAGTGGAAGGTGTTATTATATCATCATTGTTGAATACCGAGACTGTACCTTCATCAACACCAACTCTATTTAGTGTTTTGGCATTTCATCAGACATTGTCATCGTGTTCCTTATGGTTGCTTCCTTAGCGGCAATAAAAGAGGGACATTTTGTGTTGAAAGCCTTATGATTCACTTCAGCTCGTGATGATGCAATGCAGTTATAACACTTCTCCATTGTACTATTTGGGCAGACTGATGACAGATGAGTACCTGTACAGTGACCACATCTTGGTTCAGTCATATGACATCCTTCTGTGACATGCCCAAATCACAGGCAGTGACCACATCTCCTAACCCAATACCTGTTATATGTTCCACATCTCATATTTTGTATGTAGAGGGCAGATGTCTTCATAATTACATCACGAACAAGTGGGGAGACACGCACTATGGCCATTTTGGATCCGTTTTCAGGTGTTTTAGAAAACAGTACTTCAAACTTTTCACCATATGCGACCAGGTCTGATATAATGGGATTTTTGTCCATCACACATTGTTTTAATTCATCATCATCAATATCAGGGGGAACTGAGCAAATTGTAATTTTTGGTAGGATTTTTCTCACAGCAGATACCTCGTGTTTCGAAACAACATCCTGAGAAATACTTAGAGCTTTCAGTGCATCAGATTTAGCTTTTAAGTGAGGCAGAGTAATTTTCAAATGTCCTGAACTGTTGGTAATCATCTTTGTGATTGGAACTGTTTTCAGTGCTGCAGAGATAGCATCTGTTCTGGGCTGTTGGTTGGGGTCTTTAGTCTTCACTAAGACATGTTGCACAGTATCAGGAGTAGTAGAGCGAACAATATCTGAGTATAAACTCTTCTCTGGCTTAATAGCTTCAAAATTGTTCATTTTCTGCGCCATATTAGTCATTTCCGTTCGTAGTTCATCAATGTTTTTCGCCAGATTGGTAATCATTCCCAATGAGTGCTGGTGAACTGTTGGTTCAGTTGTTTCCGTGACGTCATTGCTAGAGCCGGTTCCTAGTTCACTGACCAAGTTCAATATATCATCATATCCGTCGGTTTTTTCCTTTACGCAATCTTCACAAGTGTTAGATACTCTACTTGTGAAATACCTGATCACCATGTACGTCGGCATTCTGGTGCATTTAATATGAAAAAGTCCACTGCACTGATCACATTTGACTGCCATGGTTTCCAGCTGTATCGAGCACTTTTTGCATTCTTGGCCATTTAGTTTTACTATTTTGTTAGGGTTCAGCTTTTCCATGCCGGCAACGTGACCCTAGTATTGGTCACGTTGCTTATATTCAACTGTAACAGGTTGGTAGGTTGACAGATCAGCTGACAACAACACAAACACGGAGCGAGGGTCCGGCACACCCTCTCGCCACCAAGGTCACACACACACCCACATACACACATACACATACACACACACATACACACACACATACACACACACATACACACGTACACACACTTACACACACACACTTTTTTTTTTTTTTTTTTTTTTTATATGATCCGACACTGGACATAGGCTTAATCAAGCCCGTTATCGTGGCCCAGGTCAACTGCTGCTCACACACACACATGTCACGACTTCCGAACTGGTACCCAGCCACAGAGAAAGGGAAGTGAGGGTGATTCCCAAATACTACAGCTGTTATGATACCAGTGAGGGTGTTTTACGACGTTCTGTGGCCTTATAGTTAGTGCCTGACACTCAAATCGGAAGAGTAAATCTTCTCAGGCCCTCACCTGAGAGGATCGATCTCCCGACCTCTATGGTATGAGTCCAGAACACTAACCACTCGGCCACCTCCCCTACACACACACACATACATACACACACATACACACACATACACACACACACACACACATACACACACACACACACACACACACACGTACACACACACACACGTATACGTACACACACACACACGTATACGTACACACACACACGTAGTCACACGTACACACACACACACGTAGACACACGTACACACACACACACACATCCACACACACACAAACATACATACACACACACACACACGTACACACACATGCACGTACACACACATGCACGTACACACACACACACACACACACACGTATACACAAACACACAGGTACACACACACACACACGTACACACACGCACGCACGTACACACACACACACACGTACACACACATACACACGTACACACACACACACACACACACACACACACACACACACACATGCACACACACACACACACACGCACACACACACACACACATGCACACACACACATACATACACACACACACATACACGTACACACACACACAGACATACACACACACACGTTCACACACGTACACACATACATACACACACATATACACACACACACACAGACCTACACTGCACCTCAATATTAATCCCCCCCCTTAATCCTAATCCTGACCTGACACCACTACCCTCCCAGGACATGTACACATGTACAGTACTATTGTATTTATATATTTCTGTGTTTTTCTATGTTCTGCAATCAATTTATTATTCATCTCTAATATTTATACTTGTATTCATTCATTCATCCTCATTTAATTTTCATTTTAAATGTATTATGTATATTTACAGCCCATCAGCTGCCATTTACTAATAAACCGTATATTATTATTATTATTATTATTATTACACACACACACACATGCGTACAGACACACACATGTACACACATACACACACACACACACACACACACACATACACACACACATACTGTTGGATCTGTTGGATGTAGTTTAGGGCAGATTATTCCGGCCATGGCCACGCTGATGTGCCGCCACTAGAAGATGCCGTCTGCCCGTTGTAGTGCCAGCTGGTCAGTAATACTATTACTGGTGGCACGAATAGGGTAGTGGGGCAGCTTGAGTTGGTCAGGTATTGTCCAGAGAAACTTGACCAGTTTATTCTTGAACTGTTCTGAACTGATGTTGGAGTCACGCAGGTGTCTTGGTAAGGCATTGCAGAGCAGAGGTCCTCTTGTTGCAAATGTATTCTCCTTTAGTGTTTTTATTCTGGAGGCCACCGCTCTGGGGTGTGTTCTTTCCACACGGCAAAGTCGTCCCAGTCGTTGATGGGTAGTCGTGCGTATATTGATGTTATTTGTATTACAGCCAGTGATGATTTTATATATGTATATGATGGCATACCTTTCTCTGCGCCTTTCCAGAGAGAACAGTTCAAGTGTTTGCAGTCTTCTCCAGTAATCTAGGTGTTTGACAACAGTAATTTTACTAGTAAATGATCGTTGAACTGCCTCGAGTGATTGATTCTCTCCCACTTTCCATGGAGACCAAAGTTGGCAACAATACTCCAATAGTGGAAGTACGAGGGACTTGTAGAGCGTCAGCATGGGAATAGCGTCTCGTGTTCTAAAAGTGCGCAGGATCCAACCAGCCTGGCTCCTTGCTTTTTTTGTCGCGTTCGTTATGTGTGTTGTAAAGGTTCCATCACAGGTGAGGGTAACACCAAGGTCTCTTACACATTCTTTGGTGTCTATAGTTGTACCATCTTGTGCTATATACACATGTGTAGCATTGTTCGCTCCTTTGGTGTACATCATATGTTCAAATTTGTTGTTGTTAAATGACATGTTATTTTCATTTGCCCATTGATATAATGTTGAAAGATCTGCCTGTAGCTGTGTGGCATCAGTTTCAGACGATATCTCCTTCATTACTCGAGTGTCGTCTGCGAAGGACGCAACAGACGAATGTTTGACGTGTTCATTGATGTCTGATATATGTATAAGGAAAAGTAGGGGTCCAAGGACTGATCCTTGTGGTACTCCACTGGTGACCACGGATGTCTGGGTAACAATACCACCAACAGACACTGACTGTTCCAGGTCGGTAAGGAAGCTGTGTAGCCAAACCCCAATTTTCCCTGATATGCCCATGTCTTTCACCTTGTGGAGGAGGATTCCATGATCTACTTTGTCATATGCTTTAGCAAAGTCTAGATAAATGACATCTATGTTTCTATTATGTTCTAGTGCTGTTAGAACCTTTTCATGGTGGGCAAGTAGTTGTGCAAGGCATGAGCGGCCTGCTCGGAAGCCATATTGGTCTTGGTTTAATTTATCGTTTTCCTCGAGGTATGATGAAATATTTTTCACTATTATCTTCTCGAGAACCTTTATGATGTGTGAGGTCAGTGCAATAGGTCTATAATTTCTTGCCTCTGGTCTCGAACCCCCTTTATATACAGGAGTTATCTTTGCTCTTTTTAGTTGTGTTGGGATGAGACCTGAGTCCAGAGAATTTCTGTATAGTATGCTCAACGGAATGCTCAGCTCCTTGCCACACTTTTTAAGGAGAAGTGCCGGGAACTGATCTGGGCCGGCTGCTGCGTTGTTTCCAATTCGGTGTAGGTTCAGTCTCTTGGGTAAAAAAGTCTTTGGGTGAGAGGATAATCTTTTCGTCACATGGGGTACTAAACACTTCCTCGTACTGCAGCCTTAGTATCTCTGCAATCTCCTCTGGTTCCTTGGTGAGGTGACCCTGCACATCTTTCAGTGGTCCAACACCAGCTTTCACCTTGGATTTCGTGCCCGCATATTTATAAAAATATTTGGGGTTTGTTTTTATGCATGACACAGCTTTTGATTCTCTTCTTTCAGCCTCTGTTTCAACTGAAATTTTAAGTTTTCCTTCAATAGAGGCAATGTTGTGTTCAATCTTACGTTTATTTGATATGTCGGTAGTGTGTTTCATTCTTTTACGTAGTTTGGTTCGCTTCCTCATCAATGTCTTGCGATCTCGTGGTATACATTGTTTGTTTACTGTGCGTCTTGTGGGCACATGTTTCCTTGAGATCTGCAGACATGTTGATAATATTTGCTTATACTGTGACTCGGGATCAAAATCCTGCATGAGTTGATACCAGTCCACTTCACTAAGGTCACTTTTAAGGTTTACCCAGGACACAGACTCACTGAAAAAGTTAAGTTGGTTGAAATTGAGCGCTATTTGCGGTGCTGGGCTGACCTTGTTTTGGTGTTCATCTCTGGTTATATTTGTTGCTATATTAACAATATATTTCTACAGTGTAGTCGTGGATGAGTTGGTCGTCGTTGGTCATAACAATGTCCAGTATATTTTTACCTCTTGTAGGAGTATTTATATGTTGATTCATGCAAATATCTGAGGTAAGGTTTAACAACGCTTCTGCTTGAGCTCGCATGTCTGCTGCTCCTCCATAGACCTTCTCTGATTCCCAGTTAATGAGAGGAAAATTTAGGTCTCCTGTAAGCATAATGGTAGGCATAGGTGGTGGGAAATTCTGTAGTATAGTTTGAATTTTGTTGAGTGGTTCAAGGAATTTTGTAGATGGACATGCTGGTGGTCGATAAATATTTATGAAAATCATATTTACATCTTTTATGTATAATACCTGAGCCTCATTATATGAGTTAGACTGGGAAAATAAAGTCTCAGTAGAAGTTGCTAACTTGTTGTGTATGTATGTGATAACACCACCTTTTTTTCTTTGATCAGATCTGTCAGTTCTAAACGGTGTATAATTATCTATTTTTATTTCAGCTTCCTTTATATTGTCTGAGAGATGTGACTCGGTTAATGCTATTATGAGGGCCCTTTCTTCTTGTGCTAGTTCAGAAAGCAACTGTATTTTTGCTTTAAATTTATATGGTAAAAGGCCCTGGATATTGAGCATGATTACTTTATGTAGGGGGTTTGTGTAGGGCCCAGTTGTTGTGGGTATTGTTGTTGGGGCCCTTGTGTTGGAGGGAAACTCCCCTGCCATGGTACTAGCTTTAGTGCATGTATTATTTGTTGCTGTACCTGCTGCATTTGTTGTATCTGTTGTACGAAAAAAAATACCGAATCAGTTTGTTGGCCTTGGGCCTGGTGTGGCTGGGGGGTTGCTTCCTCCCTAGTTGTGTAGATAGGTGGATGAGTAAACAGGCTGGCAGTCGTTGGACGGCGTGTTAGAGTCGCTTGTTTGGGTTGTTGTTGTTGCTGTTGTTGTTGTTTTAGTTCCGTGGATGGGTAACGGCGAGTCCCCTTCAAATGAGTCTTTTACACTCTAGTTTGAGACACTCACGTCTTCTGTCTGAACCGTAGCAAATAGGAGGGTGAAAGTAGGTACACTTATTGCCCTTTTTGCATCCTTTCACTGGGTCCAGACCGTTTGTTTTGTACCTGATGCACAATTTTGGATGTGCGTATGGACAGTCACGACCCGTTAGGCCAAACTTGCAGCAATGTCGCTTATAATGGCTGCACACAATAATCGACCGACGATCACTGTTATTTTTCATAACTGGCTTGCCTTCCTGTCCATCAAAACACTGTTCCGGATCAGGATCTGAGTCGAGATCCGGCTCCAGGGGTTCATTAGGCTCACTGTTTACATTTTCTGGGTCATCATCGCCTTCCATATTTTCATGTTCTGTCTGCAACATATTTAGTTTTTTGTCCTTTACATTGTCTAGTAGGGTAAGTACCAATGCAAACACTCCATCTTGATTTCCAGGATGTTCCCTTACACAAACTTCACATGTGTATTGGCTTCTGGTATTGAAAAAGTTCACAATGGCGTACACTGGGAGCTTTGAACAGTCTGTATGTATGAAATGCTTGCACTTAGAACATTTAAGACACTCTAGTATGCATTGTTCCTTGCATACCGAACAGTAAGTGTCTGGAGGTGGTAAATTGTTATCCATAATGGCAGTCACAGACACTATCATCTCTCACACAGAGAACTCACTCCACACGTCCTCACTCGGTCACGGTCGGTGGGACACACACACACACACGTATACACACGTACACACACACACACATACACACACACACAAACATACATACACACACAAACACACACAAACATACATACACACACACACATACACACACACACGTATACACACACACGCGTACACACACACACACGTACACACACACGTACACACACACACACGTATACACACACACACATATACACAAACACACATGTACACACACACGTACACACATACACACACACACACACACACACACATACACACACACACACACACACACACACACACACTCACACATATACATACACACACACACACACTAACACACACGTACACACACACACATACACGTACACACACACACTCAAACACACGTACACACACACACATACACACACACGTACACGTACACACACACACACTCACACACACACACACTCACACACACACGTTCACACACGTACACACACACGTACACACATGTACACACACATGTACACACACACACGTACACACACACACAAACATACATACACACACAAACACACACAAACATACATACACACACACACATACACACACACACGTATACACACACACGCGTACACACACACACACATATACACATGTACACACACATGTACACACACACATACACATATGTACACACACATATACACACGTATATATGGTGTTATTGTCTGAGGTTGATATTTCTATGTGCGTATGAGGGTGTGTGTGTACGTATGGAGTGTATTTATTATTGGCAACACTGCTTTTATTATTGGCAACAATTTTTTTATTATTACTAATACTTTTATTATTGGCAATACAGCTTTTAATATTGGCAACACTGTTTTTATTATTAACGACATTTTTTTCATATTTTACTATTTTTAGTCAAAAAGATAGACGATAAAATTATCTATTAGATGCCATCAACACATTTTCCATAGATAGATAAATAGACGAGTAATAAATGAAACAATTAAGACACTTTTGTCATATTTTACTATTTTTAGTAAAAAATATATTATATAAAGTGAAGTTTCTCATCTTAGAAAATAGATCAAAAGATAGACAATAAAATTATCTATTAAATGTGATCAACAAATTATCGATAGATAGATAAATAGACGAGTAATATATGAAATAATTAAGACACTTTTATCATATTTTACAATTTTTTGTAAAAAATATAATATATAAAGTGAAATTTCTCATCTTAGGAATAAGATAAATACATATATGTATAAACCAAACGATAGACAATAAAATTATCTATTAGATGCCATTAACAAATTGTCGATAAATAGATAGATAGACGAGTAATTAACAAGAAAATTAAGACACTTTTGTCATATTTTACTATTTTTAGTTAAAAGTATATTATATAAAGTTAAATTTCTCATCTTAGGAAATAGATAAATATATATATGTATATACCAAAAGATAGACAATAGAATTATCTATTAGATGTCATCAACAAATTTCAATTGATAGATAAATAGACGAGTAATAAATGAAACAATTAAGACATTTTTGTTATATTTTACAATTTTTAGTCAAAAACATATTATATAAAGTGAAATTTCTCATATTAGGAAATAGATAAATTGATACACATATATATGAAAAGATAGACAATAAAATTATCTATTAGATGCCATCAACATATTGTCGAAAGAAAGATAAATAGATGAGTTATAAAAAAGAAAATAAGACATTTTTGTCATATTTTACTATTTTTAGTCAAAAATATATTATAAAAAGTAAAATTTTGAATCTTAGGAAATAGATAAATAGATACATGTATATACCAAAAAATAGACGATAAAATTATCTATTAGATGGCATCAACAAATTGTTGATAGATAGATAAATAGACATGTAATTAACGAAAAAAGCGGGACACTTTTGTCGTATTTTACAGTTTTTAGTAAAAAATATATTCTATAAAGTGAAATTTCTCATCTTAGGAAATAGATAAATTGATACATGTATATACCAAAAGATAGACAATAACATTTCTTATTAAATCAGATAAACAAATTGTCGATAGATAGATAAATAAACGAGTAATAAATGAATAAATTAAGACACTTTGGTAATATTTTACAATTTTTAGGCAAAAATATATTTTATAAAGTGAAATTTCTCATCTTAGGAAGTAGATAAATATATATATGTATAAACCAAAAGATAGACAATAAAATTATCTATTAGATGCCATCAACAAATTTTCAATAGATAGATAAATAGACGAGTAATAAATGAATAAATTAAGAATTTTTTGTCATATTCTACAATTTTTAGTCAAAAATATATTATATAAAGTGAAATTTCTCATCTTAGGAAATAGATAAATTGATACATGTATATACGAAAAGATAGACAATAAAATTATCTATTAGATGCCATCAACAAACTTTCAATAGATAGATAAATAGACGAGTACTAAATGAATAAATTAAGACATTTTTGTCATATTTTACCATCTTTAGTCAAAAATATATTATACAAAGTGAAATTTCTCATCTTAGGAAATAGATAAATAGATACATGTATATACCAAAAATTAGGCAATAAAATTATCTATTAGATGCCATCAACAAATTGTTGATAGATAGATAAATAGACGAGTAATTAACGAAAAAAGCGGGACCTTTGATCATATTTTACAAATTTTAGTAAAAAATATATTATATAAAGTGAAATTTCTCATCTTAGGAAATAGATAAATTGGTACATGTATATACGAAAAGATAGACAATAAAATTATCTATTAGGTGCCATCAACAAATTTTACCATAGATAGATAAATAAACGAGTAATAAATGAATAAATAAAGACACTTTGGTCATATTTTAAAATTTTGTCAAAAATATATTATACAAAGTGACATTTCTCATCTTATGAAATAGATAAATTGATACATGTATATACGAAAAGATAGACAATAAAATTATCTATTAGATGCCATGAACAAATTGTCGATAGATAGATAAATAGATGAGTAATAAATGAAATAATTAAGACACTTTTGTCATATTTTTTACAATTTTTAATAAAAAATATAATATATAAAGTGAAATTTCTCATCTTAGGAATAAGATAAATAGATACATGTATAAACCAAACGATAGACAATAAAATTATCTATTAGATGCCATCAACAAATTGTCGATAAATAGATAAATAGACGAGTAATTAACAACAAAATTCAGACACTTTTGTCATATTTTACTATTTTTAGTTAAAAATATATTATATAAAGTGAAATTTCTCATCTTAGGAAATAGATAAATAGATACATGTATATACCAAAAGATAGACAATAAAATTATCTATTAGATGCCATCAACAAATTGTCGATAGATAGATAAATAGACGAACAATTAAAGAAAAAAGTGGGACACTTTGGTCATATTTTACTATTTTTAGTCAAAAAATATATTATATAAAGTGAAATTTCTCATCTTAGGAAATAGATAAATTGATGCATGTATATACGAAAAGATAGACAATAAAATTATCTATTAGGTGCCATCAACAAATTTTCCATAGATAGATAAATAGACGAGTAATAAATGAATAAATAAAGAAACTTTGGTCATATTTTACAATTTTTAGTCAAAAATATAATATATAAAGTGAAATTTCTCATCTTAGGAATAAGATAAATAGATACATGTATAAACCAAACGATAGACAATAAAATTATCTATTAGATGCCATCAACAAATTGTCGATAAATAGATAAATAGACGAGTAATTAACAACAAAATTAAGACATTTTTGTCATATTTTACTATTTTTAGTCAAAAGTATATTATATAAAGTGGTATTTCTCATCATAAAAAATAGATAAATATATATATGTATATACCAAAAGATAGACAATAGAAATATCTATTAGATGCCATCAACAAACTTTCAATAGATAGATAAATAGACGAGTACTAAATGAATAAATTAAGACATTTTTGTCATATTTTACCATTTTTAGTCAAAAATATATTATATAAAGTGAAATTTCTCATCTTAGGAAATAGATAAATAGATACATATATATACCAAAAGATAGACGATAAAATTATCTATTAGATGCCATCGACAAATTGTCGATAAATAGATAAATAGACGAGTGATTAAAAAGAAAATTAAGAAATTTTTGTCATATTTTACTATTTTTAGTTAAAAAAATATTATATAAAGTGAAATTTCTCATCTTAGGAAATAGATAAATAGATACATGTATATACCAAAAGATAGACAATAAAATTATCTATTAGATGCCATCAACAAATTGTCGATAGATAGATAAATAGACGAGTAATTAACGAAAAAAGTGGGACACTTTGGTGATATTTTACAATTTTTAGTCAAAAATATAATATATAAAGTGAAATTTCGAATCTTAGGAATAAGATAAAGACATATATGTATAGACCAAACGATAGACAATAAAATTATCTATTAGATGCCATCAACAAATTGTCGATAAATAGATAAATAGACGAGTAATCAACAATAAAATTAAGACAATTTTGTCATATTTTACTATTTTTAGTTAAAAATAAATTATATAAAGTGAAATATCTCATCTTAGGAAATAGATAAATAGATACATGTATATACCAAAAAATAGACAATAAAATTATCTATTAGATGCCATCAACAAATTGTCAATTGATAGATAAATAGACGAGTAATAAATGAAACAATTAAGACATTTTTGTCATATTTTACAATTTTTAGTAAAAAATATATTATATAAAGTGAAATTTCTCATCTTAGGAAATAGATAAATAGATACATGTAAATACCAAAATATAGACAATAAAATTGTCTATTAGATGCCATCAACAAATTGTCGATAAACAGATAAATAGATGAGTAATTAACAAGAAAATTAAGACACTTTTGTCATATTTTACTATTTTTAGTTAAAAATATATTATATAAAGTGAAATTTCTCATCTTAGGAAAAAGATAAATAGATACATGTATATACCAAAAAATAGACAATAAAATTATCTATTAGATGCCATCAACAAATTGTCGATAGATAGATAAATAGACGAGTAATTGACGAAAAAAGTGGGACACTTTGATCATATTTTACAATTTTTAGTCAAAAATATATTATATAAAGTGAAATTTCTCATCTTAGGAAATAGATAAATTGATACATGTATATACGAAAAGATAGACAATAAAATTATCTATTAGATGCCATCAACAAAGTTTCCATAGATAGATAAATAAACGAGTAATAAATGAATAAATAAAGACACTTTGGTCATATTTTAAAATTTTGTCAAAAATATATTATATAAAGTGACATTTCTCATCTTATGAAATAGATAAATTGATACATGTATATACGAAAAGATAGACAATAAAATTATCTATTAGATGCCATGAACAAATTGTCGATAGATAGATAAATAGATGAGTAATAAATAAAATAATTAAGACACTTTTGTCATATTTTACAATTTTTAGTCAAAAAATATATTATATAAAGTGAAATGTCTCATCTTAGGAAATAGATAAATTGATGCATGTATATACGAAAAGATAGACAATAAAATTATCTATTAGGTGCCATCAACAAATTTTCCATAGATAGATAAATAGACGAGTAATAAATGAATAAATAAAGACACTTTGGTCATATTTTACAATTTTTAGTCAAAAATATAATATATAAAGTGAAATTTCTCATCTTAGGAATAAGATAAATAGATACATGTATAAACCAAACGATAGACAATAAAATTATCTATTAGATGCCATCAACAAATTGTCGATAAATAGATAAATAGACGAGTAATTAACAACAAAATTAAGACATTTTTGTCATATTTTACTATTTTTAGTCAAAAGTATATTATATAAAGTGGAATTTCTCATCATAAAAAATAGATAAATATATATATGTATATACCAAAAGATAGACAATAGAAATATCTATTAGATGCCATCAACAAACTTTCAATAGATAGATAAATAGACGAGTACTAAATGAATAAATTAAGACATTTTTGTCATATTCTACCATTTTTAGTCAAAAATATATTATATAAAGTGAAATTTCTCATCTTAGGAAATAGATAAATAGATACATATATATACCAAAAGATAGACGATAAAATTATCTATTAGATGCCATCGACAAATTGTCGATAAATAGATAAATAGACGAGTGATTAAAAAGAAAATTAAGACATTTTTGTCATATTTTACTATTTTTAGTTAAAAATATATTATATAAAGTGAAATTTCTCATCTTAGGAAATAGATAAATAGATACATGTATATACCAAAAGATAGACAATAAAATTATCTATTAGATGCCATCAACAAATTGTCGATAGATAGATAAATAGACGAGTAATTAACGAAAAAAGTGGGACACTTTGGTGATATTTTGCAATTTTTAGTCAAAAATATAATATATAAAGTGAAATTTCGAATCTTAGGAATAAGATAAATACATATATGTATAGACCAAACGATAGACAATAAAATTATCTATTAGATGCCATCAACAAATTGTCGATAAATAGATAAATAGACGAGTAATCAACAATAAAATTAAGACAATTTTGTCATATTTTACTATTTTTAGTTAAAAATATATTATATAAAGTGAAATATCTCATCTTAGGAAATAGATAAATAGATACATGTATATACCAAAAAATAGACAATAAAATTATCTATTAGATGCCATCAACAAATTGTCAATTGATAGATAAATAGACGAGTAATAAATGAAACAATTAAGACATTTTTGTCATATTTTACAATTTTTAGTAAAAAATATATTATATAAAGTGAAATTTCTCATCTTAGGAAATAGATAAATAGATACATGTAAATACCAAAATATAGACAATAAAATTGTCTATTAGATGCCATCAACAAATTGTCGATAAACAGATAAATAGATGAGTAATTAACAAGAAAATTAAGACACTTTTGTCATATTTTACTATTTTTAGTTAAAAATATATTATATAAAGTGAAATTTCTCATCTTAGGAAATAGATAAATAGATACATGTATATACCAAAAAATAGACAATAAAATTATCTATTAGATGCCATCAACAAATTGTCGATAGATAGATAAATAGACGAGTAATTAACAAAAAAAGTGGGACACTTTGATCATATTTTACAATTTTTAGTCAAAAATATATTATATAAAGTGAAATTTCTCATCTTAGGAAATAGATAAATTGTTACATGTATATACGAAAAGATAGACAATAAAATTATCTATTAGATGCCATCAACAAAGTTTCCATAGATAGATAAATAAACGAGTAATAAATGAATAAATAAAGACACTTTGGTCATATTTTAAAATTTTGTCAAAAATATATTATATAAAGTGACATTTCTCATCTTATGAAATAGATAAATTGATACATGTATATACGAAAAGATAGACAATAAAATTATCTATTAGATGCCATGAACAAATTGTCGATAGATAGATAAATAGATGAGTAATAAATAAAATAATTAAGACACTTTTGTCATATTTTACAATTTTTAGTCAAAAATATAATATATAAAGTGAAATTTCTCATCTTAGGAATAAGATAAATAGATACATGTATAAACCAAACGATAGACAATAAAATTATCTATTAGATGCCATCAACAAATTGTCGATAAATAGATAAATAGACGAGTAATTAACAACAAAATTCAGACACTTTTGTCATATTTTACTATTTTTAGTTAAAAATATATTATATAATGTGAAATTTCTCATCTTAGGAATAAGATAAATAGATACATGTATATACTAAAAGATAGACAATAAAATTATCTATTAGATGCCATCAACAAATTGTCGATAGATAGATAAATAGACGAGTAATTAAAGAAAAAAGTGGGACACTTTGGTCATATTTTACTATTTTTAGTCAAAAATATATTATATAAAGTGAAATTTCTCATCTTAGGAAATAGATAAATTGATACATGTATATACGAAAAAATAGACAATAAAATTATCTATTAGGTGCCATCAACAAATTTTCCATATATAGATAAATAGACGAGTAATAAATGAATAAATAAAGACACTTTGGTCATATTTTACAATTTTTAGTCAAAAATATAATATATAAAGTGAAATTTTTCATCTTAGGAATAAGATAAATACATATATGTATAGACCAAACGATAGACAATAAAATTATCTATTAGATGCCATCAACAAATTGTCGATAGATAGATAAATAGACGAGTAATTAACGAAAAAAGTGGGACAATTTTGTCATATTTTACTATTTTTAGTTAAAAATATATTATATAAAGTGAAATATCTCATCTTAGGAAATAGATAAATAGATACATGTATATACCAAAAAATAGACAATAAAATTATCTATTAGATGCCATCAACAAATTGTCAATTGATAGATAAATAGACGAGTAATAAATGAAACAATTAAGACATTTTTGTCATATTTTACAATTTTTAGTAAAAAATATATTATATAAAGTGAAATTTCTCATCTTAGGAAATAGATAAATAGATACATGTAAATACCAAAATATAGACAATAAAATTGTCTATTAGATGCCATGAACAAATTGTCGATAAACAGATAAATAGATGAGTAATTAACAAGAAAATTAAGACACTTTTGTCATATTTTACTATTTTTAGTTAAAAATATATTATATAAAGTGAAATTTCTCATCTTAGGAAATAGATAAATAGATACATGTATATACCAAAAAATAGACAATAAAATTATCTAATAGATGCCATCAACAAATTGTCGATAGATAGATAAATAGACGAGTAATTAACGAAAAAAGTGGGACACTTTGATCATATTTTACAATTTTTAGTCAAAAATATATTATATAAAGTGAAATTTCTCATCTTAGGAAATAGATAAATTGATACATGTATATACGAAAAGATTGACAATAAAATTATCTATTAGATACCATGAACAAATTGTCGATAGATAGATAAATAGATGAGTAATAAATAAAATAATTAAGACACTTTTGTCATATTTTACAATTTTTAGTCAAAAATATAATATATAAAGTGAAATTTCTCATCTTAGGAATAAGATAAATAGATACATGTATAAACCAAACGATAGACAATAAAATTATCTATTAGATGCCATCAACAAATTGTCGATAAATAGATAAATAGACGAGTAATTAACAACAAAATTCAGACACTTTTGTCATATTTTACTATTTTTAGTTAAAAATATATTATATAATGTGAAATTTCTCATCTTAGGAATAAGATAAATAGATACATGTATATACTAAAAGATAGACAATAAAATTATCTATTAGATGCCATCAACAAATTGTCGATAGATAGATAAATAGACGAGTAATTAAAGAAGAAAGTGGGACACTTTTGTCATATTTTACTATTTTTAGTTAAAAATATATTATATAAAGTGAAATTTCTCATCTTAGGTAATAGATAAATATATACATGTATATACCAAAAGATAGACGATAAAATTATCTAATAGATGCCATCAACAAATTGTTGATAGATAGATAAATAGACGAGTAATTAATAAAGAAATGGGACACTTTGGTAATATTTTACAATTTTTAGTCAAAAATATAATATATAAAGTGAAATTTCGAATCTTAGGAATAAGATAAATACATATATGTATAGACCAAACGATAGACAATAAAATTATCTATTAGATGCCATCAACAAATTGTCGATAAATAGATAAATAGACGAGTAATTAACAAGAAAATTAAGACACTTTTGTCATATTTTACTATTTTTAGTTAAAAATATATTATATAAAGTGAAATATCTCATCTTAGGAAATAGATGAATAGATACATTTTTATACCAAAAAATAGACAATAAAATTATCTATTGGATGCCATCAACAAATTGTCAATTGATAAATAAATAGACGAGTAATAAATGAAACAATAAAGAAATTTTTGTCATATTTTACAATTTTTAGTAAAAAATATATTATATAAAGTGAAATTTCTCATCTTAGGAAATAGATAAATAGATACATGTAAATACCAAAATATAGACAATAAAACTATCTATTAGATGCCATCAACAAATTGTCGATAAATAGATAAATAGATGAGTAGTTAACAAGAAAATTAAGACACTTTTGTCATATTTTACTATTTTTAGTTAAAAATATATTATATAAAGTGAAATTTGTCTTCTCAAAAGATAGACATTAAATTATCTATTTGATGCCATCAACAAATTGTCGATAGATAGATAAATAGACGAGTAATTAACGAAAAAAGTGGGACACTTTGGTCATATTTTAAAATTTTGTCAAAAATATATTATATAAAGTGACATTTCTCATCTTATGAAATAGATAAATTGATACATGTATATACGAAAAGATAGACAATAAAATTATCTATTAGGTGTCATCAACAAATTTTCCATAGATAGATAAATAGACGAGTAATAAATGAATAAATAAAGACACTTTGGTCATATTTTACAATTTTTAGTCAAAAATATAATATATAAAGTGAAATTTCTCATCTTAGGAATAAGATAAATAGATACGTGTATAAACCAAACGATAGACAATAAAATTATCTATTAGATGCCATCAACAAATTGTCGATAAATAGATAAATAGACGAGTAATTAACAAGAAAATTAAGACATTTTTGTCATATTTTACTATTTTTAGTCAAAAATATATTATATAAAGTGGAATTTCTCATCATAAAAAATAGATAAATATATATATGTATATACCAAAAGATAGACAATAGAAATATCTATTAGATGCCATCAACAAACTTTCAATAGATAGATAAATAGACGAGTACTAAATGAATAAATTAAGACATTTTTGTCATATTTTACCATTTTTAGTCAAAAATATATTATACAAAGTGAAATTTCTCATCTTAGGAAATAGATAAATAGATACATATATATACCAAAAGATAGACGATAAAATTATCTATTAGATGCCATCGACAAATTGTCGATAAATAGATAAATAGACGAGTAATTAACAAGAAAATTAAGACATTTTTGTCATATTTTACTATTTTTAGTTAAAAATATATTATATAAAGTGGAAATTCTCATCTTAGGAAATAGATAAATATATACATGTATATACCAAAAGATAGACGATAAAATTATCTAATAGATGCCATCAACAAATTGTTGATAGATAGATAAATAGACGAATAATTAATGAAGAAATGGGACACTTTGGTAATATTTTACAATTTTTAGTCAAAAATATAATATATAAAGTGAAATTTCGAATCTTAGGAATAAGATAAATACATATATGTATAGACCAAACGATAGACAATAAAATTATCTATTAGATGCCATCAACAAATTGTCGATAAATAGATAAATAGACGAGTAATTAACAAGAAAATTAAGACACTTTTGTCATATTTTACTATTTTTAGTTAAAAATATATTATATAAAGTGAAATTTCTCATCTTAGGAAATAGATAAATTGATGCATGTATATACGAAAAGATAGACAATAAAATTATCTATTAGATGCCATCAACAAATTGTCGATAGATAGATAAATAGACGAATAATTAAAGAAAAAAGTGGGACACTTTGGTCATATTTTACTATTTTTAGTCAAAAAATATATTATATAAAGTGAAATTTCTAATCTTAGGAAATAGATAAATTGATGCATGTATATACGAAAAGATAGACAATAAAATTATCTATTAGGTGCCATCAACAAATTTTCCATAGATAGATAAATAGACGAGTAATAAATGAATAAATAAAGACACTTTGGTCATATTTTACAATTTTTAGTCAAAAATATAATATATAAAGTGAAATTTCTCATCTTAGGAATAAGATAAATAGATACATGTATAAACCAAACGATAGACAATAAAATTATCTATTAGATGCCATCAACAAATTGTCGATAAATAGATAAATAGACGAGTAATTAACAAGAAAATTAAGACATTTTTGTCATATTTTACTATTTTTAGTCAAAAATATATTATATAAAGTGGAATTTCTCATCATTAAAAATAGATAAATATATATATGTATATACCAAAAGATAGACAATAGAAATATCTATTAGATGCCATCAACAAACTTTCAATAGATAGATAAATAGACGAGTACTAAATGAATAAATTAAGACATTTTTGTCATATTTTACCATTTTTAGTCAAAAATATATTATACAAAGTGAAATTTCTCATCTTAGGAAATAGATAAATAGATACATGTACATACCAAAAAGTAGGCAATAAAATTATCTATTAGATGCCATCAACAAATTGTTGATAGATAGATAAATAGACAAGTAATTAACGAAAAAAGCGGGACCTTTGATCATATTTTACAAATTTTAGTAAAAAATATATTATATAAAGTGAAATTTCTCATCTTAGGAAATAGATAAATTGATACATGTATATACGAAAAGATAGACAATAAAATTATCTATTAGGTGCCATCAACAAATTTTACCATAGATAGATAAATAAACGAGTAATAAATGAATAAATAAAGACACTTTGGTCATATTTTAAAATTTTGTCAAAAATATATTATATAAAGTGACATTTCTCATCTTATGAAATAGATAAATTGATACATGTATATACGAAAAGATAGACAATAAAATTATCTATTAGATGCCATGAACAAATTGTCGATAGATAGATAAATAGATGAGTAATAAATGAAATAATTAAGACACTTTTGTCATATTTTTTACAATTTTTAATCAAAAATATAATATATAAAGTGAAATTTCTCATCTTAGGAATAAGATAAATAGATACGTGTATAAACCAAACGATAGACAATAAAATTATCTATTAGATGCCATCAACAAATTGTCGATAAATAGATAAATAGACAAGTAATTAACAACAAAATTCAGACACTTTTGTCATATTTTACTATTTTTAGTTAAAAATATATTATATAAAGTGAAATTTCTCATCTTAGGAAATAGATAAATAGATACATGTATATACCAAAAGATAGACAATAAAATTATCTATTAGATGCCATCAACAAATTGTCGATAGATAGATAAATAGACGAATAATTAAAGAAAAAATTGGGACACTTTGGTCATATTTTACTATTTTTAGTCAAAAAATATATTATATAAAGTGAAATGTCTCATCTTAGGAAATAGATAAATTGATGCATGTATATACGAAAAGATAGACAATAAAATTATCTATTAGGTGCCATCAACAAATTTTCCATAGATAGATAAATAGACGAGTAATAAATGAATAAATAAAGACACTTTGGTCATATTTTACAATTTTTAGTCAAAAATATAATATATAAAGTGAAATTTCTCATCTTAGGAATAAGATAAATAGATACATGTATAAACCAAACGATAGACAATAAAATTATCTATTAGATGCCATCAACAAATTGTCGATAAATAGATAAATAGAGGAGTAATTAATAACAAAATTAAGACATTTTTGTCATATTTTACTATTTTTAGTCAAAAGTATATTATATAAAGTGGAATTTCTCATCATAAAAAATAGATAAATATATATATGTATATACCAAAAGATAGACAATAGAAATATCTATTAGATGCCATCAACAAACTTTCAATAGATAGATAAATAGACGAGTACTAAATTAATAAATTAAGACATTTTTGTCATATTTTACCATTTTTAGTCAAAAATATATTATATAAAGTGAAATTTCTCATCTTAGGAAATAGATAAATAGATACATATATATACCAAAAGATAGACGATAAAATTATCTATTAGATGCCATCGACAAATTGTCGATAAATAGATAAATAGACGAGTGATTAAAAAGAAAATTAAGACATTTTTGTCATATTTTACTATTTTTAGTTAAAAATATATTATATAAAGTGAAATTTCTCATCTTAGGAAATAGATAAATAGATACATGTATATACCAAAAGATAGACAATAAAATTATCTATTAGATGCCATCAACAAATTGTCGATAGATAGATAAATAGACGAGTAATTAACGAAAAAAGTGGGACACTTTGGTGATATTTTACAATTTTTAGTCAAAAATATAATATATAAAGTGAAATTTCGAATCTTAGGAATAAGATAAATACATATATGTATAGACCAAACGATAGACAATAAAATTATCTATTAGATGCCATCAACAAATTGTCGATAAATAGATAAATAGACGAGTAATCAACAATAAAATTAAGACAATTTTGTCATATTTTACTATTTTTAGTTAAAAATATATTATATAAAGTGAAATATCTCATCTTAGGAAATAGATAAATAGATACATGTATATACCAAAAAATAGACAATAAAATTATCTATTAGATGCCATCAACAAATTGTCAATTGATAGATAAATAGACGAGTAATAAATGAAACAATTAAGACATTTTTGTCATATTTTACAATTTTTAGTAAAAAATATATTATATAAAGTGAAATTTCTCATCTTAGGAAATAGATAAATAGATACATGTAAATACCAAAATATAGACAATAAAATTGTCTATTAGATGCCATCAACAAATTGTCGATAAATAGATAAATAGACGAGTAATTAACAACAAAATTCAGACACTTTTGTCATATTTTACTATTTTTAGTTAAAAATATATTATATAATGTGAAATTTCTCATCTTAGGAATAAGATAAATAGATACATGTATATACTAAAAGATAGACAATAAAATTATCTATTAGATGCCATCAACAAATTGTCGATAGATAGATAAATAGACGAGTAATTAAAGAAGAAAGTGGGACACTTTTGTCATATTTTACTATTTTTAGTTAAAAATATATTATATAAAGTGAAATTTCTCATCTTAGGTAATAGATAAATATATACATGTATATACCAAAAGATAGACGATAAAATTATCTAATAGATGCCATCAACAAATTGTTGATAGATAGATAAATAGACGAGTAATTAATAAAGAAATGGGACACTTTGGTAATATTTTACAATTTTTAGTCAAAAATATAATATATAAAGTGAAATTTCGAATCTTAGGAATAAGATAAATACATATATGTATAGACCAAACGATAGACAATAAAATTATCTATTAGATGCCATCAACAAATTGTCGATAAATAGATAAATAGACGAGTAATTAACAAGAAAATTAAGACACTTTTGTCATATTTTACTATTTTTAGTTAAAAATATATTATATAAAGTGAAATATCTCATCTTAGGAAATAGATGAATAGATACATTTTTATACCAAAAAATAGACAATAAAATTATCTATTGGATGCCATCAACAAATTGTCAATTGATAAATAAATAGACGAGTAATAAATGAAACAATAAAGAAATTTTTGTCATATTTTACAATTTTTAGTAAAAAATATATTATATAAAGTGAAATTTCTCATCTTAGGAAATAGATAAATAGATACATGTAAATACCAAAATATAGACAATAAAACTATCTATTAGATGCCATCAACAAATTGTCGATAAATAGATAAATAGATGAGTAGTTAACAAGAAAATTAAGACACTTTTGTCATATTTTACTATTTTTAGTTAAAAATATATTATATAAAGTGAAATTTGTCTTCTCAAAAGATAGACATTAAATTATCTATTTGATGCCATCAACAAATTGTCGATAGATAGATAAATAGACGAGTAATTAACGAAAAAAGTGGGACACTTTGGTCATATTTTAAAATTTTGTCAAAAATATATTATATAAAGTGACATTTCTCATCTTATGAAATAGATAAATTGATACATGTATATACGAAAAGATAGACAATAAAATTATCTATTAGGTGTCATCAACAAATTTTCCATAGATAGATAAATAGACGAGTAATAAATGAATAAATAAAGACACTTTGGTCATATTTTACAATTTTTAGTCAAAAATATAATATATAAAGTGAAATTTCTCATCTTAGGAATAAGATAAATAGATACGTGTATAAACCAAACGATAGACAATAAAATTATCTATTAGATGCCATCAACAAATTGTCGATAAATAGATAAATAGACGAGTAATTAACAAGAAAATTAAGACATTTTTGTCATATTTTACTATTTTTAGTCAAAAATATATTATATAAAGTGGAATTTCTCATCATAAAAAATAGATAAATATATATATGTATATACCAAAAGATAGACAATAGAAATATCTATTAGATGCCATCAACAAACTTTCAATAGATAGATAAATAGACGAGTACTAAATGAATAAATTAAGACATTTTTGTCATATTTTACCATTTTTAGTCAAAAATATATTATACAAAGTGAAATTTCTCATCTTAGGAAATAGATAAATAGATACATATATATACCAAAAGATAGACGATAAAATTATCTATTAGATGCCATCGACAAATTGTCGATAAATAGATAAATAGACGAGTAATTAACCAGAAAATTAAGACATTTTTGTCATATTTTACTATTTTTAGTTAAAAATATATTATATAAAGTGGAAATTCTCATCTTAGGAAATAGATAAATATATACATGTATATACCAAAAGATAGACGATAAAATTATCTAATAGATGCCATCAACAAATTGTTGATAGATAGATAAATAGACGAGTAATTAATGAAGAAATGGGACACTTTGGTAATATTTTACAATTTTTAGTCAAAAATATAATATATAAAGTGAAATTTCGAATCTTAGGAATAAGATAAATACATATATGTATAGACCAAACGATAGACAATAAAATTATCTATTAGATGCCATCAACAAATTGTCGATAAATAGATAAATAGACGAGTAATTAACAAGAAAATTAAGACACATTTGTCATATTTTACTATTTTTAGTTAAAAATATATTATATAAAGTGAAATATCTCATCTTAGGAAATAGATGAATAGATACATGTATATACCAAAAAAATAGACAATAAAATTATCTATTGGATGCCATCAACAAATTGTCAATTGATAAATAAATAGACGAGTAATAAATGAAACAATTAAGAATTTTTTGTCATATTTTACAATTTTTAGTAAAAAATATATTATATAAAGTGAAATTTCTCATCTTAGGAAATAGATAAATAGATACATGTAAATACCAATATATAGACAATAAAACTATCTATTAGATGCCATCAACAAATTGTCGATAAATAGATAAATAGATGAGTAGTTAACAAGAAAATTAAGACACTTTTGTCATATTTTACTATTTTTAGTTAAAAATATATTATATAAAGTGAAATTTCTCTTCTCAAAAGATAGACATTAAATTATCTATTTGATGCCATCAACAAATTGTCGATAGATAGATAAATAGACGAGTAATTAACGAAAAAAGTGGGACACTTTGGTCATATTTTAAAATTTTGTCAAAAATATATTATATAAAGTGACATTTCTCATCTTATGAAATAGATAAATTGATACATGTATATACGAAAAGATAGACAATAAAATTATCTATTAGGTGTCATCAACAAATTTTCCATAGATAGATAAATAGACGAGTAATAAATGAATAAATAAAGACACTTTGGTCATATTTTACAATTTTTAGTCAAAAATATAATATATAAAGTGAAATTTCTCATCTTAGGAATAAGATAAATAGATACATGTATAAACCAAACGATAGACAATAAAATTATCTATTAGATGCCATCAACAAATTGTCGATAAATAGATAAATAGACGAGTAATTAACAAGAAAATTAAGACATTTTTGTCATATTTTACTATTTTTAGTCAAAAATATATTATATAAAGTTAAATTTCTCATCTTAGGAAATAGATAAATATATATATGTATATACCAAAAGATAGACAATAGAAATATCTATTAGATGCCATCAACAAACTTTCAATAGATAGATAAATAGACGAGTACTAAATGAATAAATTAAGACATTTTTGTCATATTTTACCATTTTTAGTCAAAAATATATTATATAAAGTGACATTTCTCATCTTATGAAATAGATAAATTGATACATGTATATACGAAAAGATAGACAATAAAATTATCTATTAGGTGTCATCAACAAATTTTCCATATATAGATAAATAGACGAGTAATAAATGAATAAATAAAGACACTTTGGTCATATTTTACAATTTTTAGTCAAAAATATAATATATAAAGTGAAATTTCTCATCTTAGGAATAAGATAAATAGATACATGTATAAACCAAACGATAGACAATAAAATTATCTATTAGATGCCATGCCATCAACAAATTGTCGATAAATAGATAAATAGACGAGTAATTAACAAGAAAATTAAGACACTTTTGTCATATTTTACTATTTTAGTCAAAAATATATTATATAAAGTGAAATTTCTCATCTTAGGAAATAGATAAATAGATACATGTATATTTCAAAAGATAGACGATAAAATTATCTAATAGATGCCATCATCAAATTGTTGATAGATAGATAAATAGACGAGTAATTAATGAAGAAATGGGACACTTTGGTAATATTTTACAATTTTTAGTCAAAAATATAATATATAAAGTGAAATTTCGAATCTTAAGAATAAGATAAATACATATATGTATAGACCAAACGATAGACAATAAAATTATCTATTAGATGCCATCAACAAATTGTCAATAAATAGATAAATAGACGAGTAATTAACAAGAAAATTAAGACACTTTTGTCATATTTTACTATTTTTAGTTAAAAATATATTATATAAAGTGAAATATCTCATCTTAGGAAATAGATAAATAGATACATGCATATACCAAAAAATAGACAATAAAATTATCTATTAGATGCCATCAACAAATTGTCAATTGATAGATAAATAGACGAGTAATAAATGAAACAATTAAGACATTTTTGTCATATTTTACAATTTTTAGTAAAAAATATATTATATAAAGTGAAATTTCTTATCTTAGGAAATAGATAAATAGATACATGTAAATACCAAAATATAGACAATAAAATTATTTATTAGATGCCATCAACAAATTGTCGATAAATAGATAAATAGATGAGTAATTAACAAGAAAATTAAGACACTTTTGTCATATTTTACTATTTTTAGTTAAAAATATATTATATAAAGTGAAATTTCTCATCTTAGGAAATAGATAAATAGATACATGTATATACCAAAAGATAGACATTAAATTATCTATTAGATGCCATCAACAAATTGTCGATAGATAGATAAATAGACGAGTAATTAACGAAAAAAGCGGGACACTTTGGTCATATTTTACAATTTTTAGTCAAAAATATATTATATAAAGTGAAATTTCTCATCTTAGGAAATAGATAAATTGATACATGTATATACGAAAAGATAGACAATAAAATTATCTATTAGATGCCATGAACAAATTGTCGATAGATAGATAAATAGATGAGTAAAAAATGAAATAATTAAGACACTTTTGTCTTATTTTACAATTTTTAGTCAATAATATAATATATAAAGCGAAATTTCTCATCTTAGGAATAAGATAAATAGATACATGTATAAACCAAACGATAGACAATAAAATTATCTATTAGATGCCATCAACAAATTGTCGATAAATAGATAAATAGACGAGTAATTAACAACAAAATTCAGACACTTTGGTCATAGATAACTATTTTTAGTCAAAAAATTTATTATATAAAGTGAAATTTCTCATCTTAGGAAATAGATAAATTGATACATGTATATACGAAAAGATAGAAAATAAAATTATCTATTAGGTGCCATCAACAAATTTTCCATAGATAGATAAATAGACGAATAATAAATGAATAAATAAAGACACTTTGGTCATATTTTACAATTTTTAGTCAAAAATATAATATATAAAGTAAAATTTCTCATCTTAGGAATAAGATAAATAGATACATGTATAAACCAAACGATAGACAATAAAATTATCTATTAGATGCCATCAACAAATTGTCGATAAATAGATAAATAGACGAGTAATTAACAAGAAAATAAAGACATTTTTGTTATATTTTACTATTTTTAGTCAAAAATATATTATATAAAGTGAAATTTCTCATCTTAAAAAATAGATAAATAGATACATGTATATATCAAAAGATAGACGATAAAATTATCTAAAAGATGCCATCAACAAATTGTTGATAGATAGATAAATAGACGAGTAATTAATGAAGAAATGGGACACTTTGGTAATATTTTACAATTTTTAGTCAAAAATATAATATATAAAGTGACATTTCGAATCTTAGGAATAAGATAAATACATATATGTATAGACCAAACGATAGACAATAAAATTATCTATTAGATGCCATCAACAAATTGTCGATAAATAGATAAATAGACGTGTAATTAACAAGAAAATTAAGACACTTTTGTCATATTTTACTATTTTTAGTTAAAAATATATTATATAAAGTGAAATATCTCGTCTTAGGAAATAGATAAATAGATACATGCATATACCAAAAAATAGACAATAAAATTACCTATTAGATGCCATCAACAAATTGTCAATTGATAGATAAATAGACGAGTAATAAATGAAACAATTAAGACATTTTTGTCATATTTTACAATTTTTAGTAAAAAATATATTATATAAAGTAAAATTTCTCATCATAAAAAATAGATAAATAGATACATGTAAATTCCAAAATATAGACAATAAAATTATCTATTAGATGCCATCAACAAATTGTCGATAAATAGATAAATAGATGAGTAATTAACAAGAAAATTAAGACACTTTTGTCATATTTTACTATTTTTAGTTAAAAATATATTATATAAAGTGAAATTTCTCATCTTAGGAAATAGATAATTAGATACATGTATATACCAAAAGATAGACAATAAAATTATCTATTAGATGCCATCAACAAATTGTCGATAGATGGATAAATAGACGAGTAATTAAAGAAAAAAGTGGGACACTTTGGTCATATTTTACAATTTTTAGTCAAAAATATATTATATAAAGTGAAATTTCTCATCTTAGGAAATATATAAATTGATACATGTATATACGAAAAGATAGACAATAAAATTATCTATTAGATGCCATGAACAAATTGTCGATAGATAGATAAATAGATGAGTAATAAATGAAATAATTAAGACACTTTTGTCATATTTTACAATTTTTAGTCAAAAATATAATATATAAAGTGAAATTTCTCATCTTAGGAATAAGATAAATAGATACATGTATAAACCAAACGATAGACAATAAAATTATCTATTAGATGCCATCAACAAATTGTCGATAAATAGATAAATAGACGAGTAATTAACAAGAAAATTAAGACATTTTTGTCATATTTTACTATTAATGGTCAAAAATATATTATGTAAAGTGGAATTTCTCATCATAAAAAATAGATAAATATATATATGTATATACCAAACGATAGACAATAGAAATATCTATTAGATGCCATCAACAAACTTTCAATAGTTAGATAAATAGACGAGTACTAAATGAATAAATTAAGACATTTTTGTCATATTTTACCATTTTTAGTCAGAAATATATTATATAAAGTGAAATTTCTCATCTTAGGAAATAGATAAATAGATACATGTATAAACCAAACGATAGACAATAAAATTATCTATTAGATGCCATCAACAAATTGTCGATAAATAGATAAATAGACGAGTAATTAACAACAAAATTCAGACACTTTGGTCATAGATAACTATTTTTAGTCAAAAATATATTATATAAAGTGAAATTTCTCATCTTAGGAAATAGATAAATTGATACATGTATATACGAAAAGATAGACAATAAAATTATCTATTAGGTGCCATCAACAAATTTTCCATAGATTGATAAATAGACGAATAATAAATGAATAAATAAAGACACTTTGGTCATATTTTACAATTTTTAGTCAAAAATATAATATATAAAGTGAAATTTCTCATCTTAGGAATAAGATAAATAGATACATGTATAAACCAAACGATAGACAATAAAATTATCTATTAGATGCCATCAACAAATTGTCGATAAATAGATAAATAGACGAGTAATTAACAAGAAAATTAAGACATTTTTGTCATATTTTACTATTTTTAGTCAAAAATATATTATATAAAGTGAAATTTCTCATCATAAAAAATAGATAAATAGATACATGTATATATCAAAAGATAGACGATAAAATTATCTAATAGATGCCATCAACAAATTGTTGATAGATAGATAAATAGACGAGTAATTAATGAAGAAATTGGACACTTTGGTAATATTTTACAATTTTTAGTCAAAAATATAATATATAAAGTGAAATTTCGAATCTTAGGAATAAGATAAATACATATATGTATAGACCAAACGATAGACAATAAAATTATCTATTAGATGCCATCAACAAATTGTCGATAAATAGATAAATAGACCAGTAATTAACAAGAAAATTAAGACATTTTTGTCATATTTTACTATTTTTAGTCAAAAATATATTATATAAAGTGGAATTTCTCATCATAATAAAATAGATAAATATATATATGTATATACCAAAAGATAGACAATAGAAATATCTATTAGATGTCATCAACAAACTTTCAATAGATAGATAAATAGACGAGTACTAAATGAATAAATTAAGACATTTTTGTCATATTTTACCATTTTTAGTCAGAAATATATTATATAAAGTGAAATTTCTCATCTTAGGAAATAGATAAATAGATACATGTATAAACCAAACGATAGACAATAAAATTATCTATTAGATGCCATCAACAAATTGTCGATAAATAGATAAATAGACGAGTAATTAACAACAAAATTCAGACACTTTTGTCATATTTTACTATTTTTAGTTAAAAATATATTATATAAAGTGAAATTTCTCATCTTAGGAAATAGATAAATAGATACATGTATATACCAAAAGATAGACAATAAAATTATCTATTAGATGCCATCAACAAATTGTCGATAGATAGATAAATAGACGAATAATTAAAGAAAAAAGTGGGACACTTTGGTCATATTTTACTATTTTTAGTCAAAAAATATATTATATAAAGTGATATTTCTCATATTAGGAAATAGATAAATTGATACATGTATATACGAAAAGATAGACAATAAAATTATCTATTAGGTGCCATAAACAAATTTTCCATAGATAGATAAATAGACGAATAATAAATGAATAAATAAAGACACTTTGGTCATATTTTACAATTTTTAGTCAAAAATATAATATATAAAGTGAAATTTCTCATCTTAGGAATAAGATAAATAGATACATGTATAAACCAAACGATAGACAATAAAATTATCTATTAGATGCCATCAACAAATTGTCGATAAATAGATAAATAGACGAGTAATTAACAAGAAAATTAAGACATTTTTGTCATATTTTACTATTTTTAGTCAAAAATATATTATATAAAGTGGAATTTCTTATCATAAAAAATAGATAAATATATATATGTATATACCAAAAGATAGACAATAGAAATATCTATTAGATGCCATCAACAAACTTTCAATAGATAGATAAATAGACGAGTACTAAATGAATAAATTAAGACATTTTTGTCATATTTTACCATTTTTAGTCAAAAATATATTATATAAAGTGAAGTTTCTCATCTTAGGAAATAGATAAATAGATACATGTATATACCAAAAGATAGACGATAAAATTATCTATTAGATGCCATCGACAAATTGTCGATAAATAGATAAATAGACAAGTAATTAACAAGAAAATTAAGACACTTTTGTCATATTTTACTATTTTTAGTCAAAAATATATTATATAAAGTAAAATTTCTCATCATAAAAAATAGATAAATAGATACATGTATATACCAAAAAATAGACGATGAAATTATCTATTAAATGCCATCAACAAATTGTTGATAGATAGATAAATAGACGAGTAATTAACGAAAGAAGTGGGACACTTTGGTCATATTTTACTATTTTTAGTCAAAAATATATTATATAAATTAAAATTTCTCATCTTAGGAATTAGATAAATAGATATATGTATATACCAAAAGATAGACAATAAAATTATCTATTAGATGCCATCAACAAATTGTCAATAGATAGATAAATAGACGAGTAATTAATGATAAAAGCGGGACACTTTGGTCATATTTTACAATTTTTAGTCAAAAATATATTATATAAAGTGAAATTTTTCATCTTATTAAATAGATAAATTGATTTGAGGTTTGAGGTTGATTTGAGGTTTGAGATTGAGGTTGAACCCAAAACCTCACCTCAAAATAAAAAAATAAATATATATAAATGAAAGAATGAATGAATGAATGAATGATAATTTTTTTATTCACATGCTTTTTTTCTAGACTATTTAATTTTTAATAGTTCCAGTGACACACATGTATGGTAACACTGGTAACCAATATGGTAACACTGCTAATGTGGATTTGAACAGAGAAGTATCAGCCAAGGTTTGTTTATATTATAATTTTCCTTTATAATTAATGTTTATGTGTATTTACAAGTCTATATAATAACATAACATAATTACTAATATCTGTTTATAATAATAATAACATAATAGTACCATAAATAACTGTTATTATATATTAATATTGTAATTAATTATTAGTATGTGCATAGAACACCGTTTTGAAACAAATAATGGGTATTTATTTAAACTAATGCCGTTTTGAAACAAATAATGGGTATTTATTTAAACTAATGCCGTTCTGAAACAAATAATGGGTATTTATTTAAACATACGTACATGAGAATACGTACATGAGAATACATACATGAGAATACGTACATGAGAATACGTACATGAGAATACGTACATGTGAATACGTACATGAGAATACGCACAGGAGAATACGCACATGAATAAAATAAATACATGAAAATACACATGTGAAAAGAATACGCACATAAAAATACGCACATAAAAATACGCACATGAGAATATGCACATGGAAATAAAATACACACATGGGAAAATGAAATAATTATCCACGTGAAAATACACACACTGGAAAATACACACATGGGAAAATACGCACATGGGAAAATACGCACATGGGAAAATACACACATGAGGAAATCTTTTGAATATATTTTTTAGGAGAGAGAGAGAGAGAGAGAGAGAGAGAGAGAGAGAGAGAGAGAGAGAGAGAGAGAGAATGCATGTATGTGTATGAGAGAAATAGAGAGAGAGAGAGAGAAAATGTGTGTGTGTGCATGTATGTGTATGAGAGAGAGAGAGAGAGAGAGAGAGAGAGAGAGAGAGAGAGAGAGAGAGAGAGAGAGAGAAAATGTGTGTGTGAGCATGTATGTGTATGAGAGAGAGAGAGAGAATGTGTGTATGGGTACAGTACAGTATTACAGTACAGAATTACAGTATGGTAGGCCTATGGTATTTTATATATATGGTATTTTATTATTTATGTACGTATTCTCATGTACGTATTCTCATGTACGTATTCTCATGTATGTATTCTCATGTACGTATTCTCATGTACGTATATTGATGTGTATATATGTACACATATACACATGTATATACACACACTCACACACACGTATACAGGCACACACACACATACACACACACAAACACACACATACACACACACGTATATATACACACACACACACACACAGGTCATCAGTGTATGTATTTTATTTCCATGACCTGTATTTTATTTTCCTATATGTCTTTTCAGGTTGGTTAAGGTAGTGGTTGTTTTTGTGTACATTGGAGTGTCAGGATTCCTCCAAAGTCTGCTAGGAAACAGGACCAGAGATAATATACATATACAGGATATATACAGGATAATATAAACTAATACAGGATAATATAAACTAATACAGGATAATATAAACTAATACAGGATAATATAAACTAATACAGGATAATATAAACTAATACAGGATAATATAAACTAATACAGGATAATATAAACTAATACAGGATAATATAAACTAATACAGGATAATATAAACTAATACAGGATAATATAAACTAATACAGGATAATATAAACTAATACAGGATAATATAAACTAATACAGGATAATATAAACTAATACAGGATAATATAAACTAATACAGGATAATATAAACTAATACAGGATAATATAAACTAATACAGGATAATATAAACTAATACAGGATAATATAAACTAATACAGGATAATATAAACTAATACAGGATAATATAAACTAATACAGGATAATATAAACTAATACAGGATAATATAAACTAATACAGGATAATATAAACTAATACAGGATAATATAAACTAATACAGGATAATATAAACTAATACAGGATAATATAAACTAATACAGGATAATAAATAAGTATAGGTTGATTGTGGAAAATAGACAAAGAGAGACTATTGTCATGGGTGATAGGAATGAACATATAGGAATTTTAGGAGAGAAAGTGATTGGAAATGGGGAACTTTTGTTAAATTTCAAGAAAGAGAACATACGTACATGAGAATACGTACATGAGAATACGTACATGAGAATACGTACATGAGAATACGCACATGAGAATACGCACATGAATAAAATAAATACATGAAAATAAATATGTGAAAAGAATGCACACATAAAAATACGCACATGAGAATATGCACATGGAAATAAAATACACACATGAATGAAAGAGCCAGGAGGAGAGTACAGTATATGTGGATGGATGAAGAGAGAAGGATAGATTTGATGACTAACCATAAGAGAGAAGGATAGGAAGGGTAAGGAATAGAAATAAAAGAAGTTTGATGAAGAGTTGGTGGAATAAAGATAATGAGAATGTGAGGAAGAAGAGGAAAGAGAGTAATAGGAAATGTAGAAGACTAAGGAAAAATGTAGGTAATAGGGGAGTATGTAGTGAATATTTTGTTATATGCAAATGATGTGGTGATTATGAGAGAGACAGGTGAGAGAGACAGCTAGGTGAGGTTCTGCAGAGAATACTTGATGTAATTACAGAGTATGGGAATGATTTTAATGTCAAGTTTGGGAGTGATAAGATGGGGATGACTGGGATATAGGAAGTACGTGGAGACTGGGTGGAAATGGGATTGAAAGGACACAATATATAGATACTGTACTTAGGAATAATTGTGGATGAGAAAGGGTGTGATAGGACAAAGACTAATAGGTTATCAAGAGCAAACCAGTGGGTAGGAAGACTAGGAAGTGTGGCAAGGTGTAGAGCTAATAAGTATGAAGTAGTGTATGGTGTATGGAAAGGTGTGGCTGTACCTGGACTAATGTATGGACTGGAGACTATGACATGGATAATGAATGACTTGAATAGACTGGAGGTAGTACAGAATGGGATAGGAACAACAGCTTTAGGTACAAACAAGTATGTACAGTAGGTGTGGAAGCAATAAGAGGTGAGGCTGGATGGAGTACGTTTGAGGAGAGGATAGACAGTTAGAGAGTACCGTTGTAGAGGTGACACTCAGTCATCATCATCACTGGCAACACTGACGCCTCAGATCATCACTGGCAACACTGACGCCTCAGTTTGTTTACCTCTGTGAAGCTCAAAGCCTGGCAGGGGAATATTTTAGTATTTATTTGCATTTTAAGGGCATTTAAGGATATTTTAAGGGATCAAGATTATATTAAGGGTTAGTTAAGGGTATACAGTTAATGGTGAAGGGACATAAATAAGGGTAAGTTGGTGAAATAAGGGAATTTTGAAGGGTTTAAATAAGGGTGGATAATAATGGCTGTGTTAAAATGTTACCATAAATATTAGAATGATTTTGTTTTATTATTTTTAAGGGTTCACTGTTATTTTAAGGGTATATAAATAAGGACAAATTGGAGATATAAGGGGATTTTTATTGATAAAGGATTTAATTAACAAGAAATATATTAATTAACGTTAAATTTATTTATTTCAGAAGTGGGATTACAGAAGAAGGATTTACATATGAGGATTTACATCAAGGGATTTACAAAAGGAGGATTGCAATGACTACACCAAGGTATTTATGAAGAAGAATTATTATGGGTAAATTTACAGAAAACCTGGGTTCACTATATTGTATATATTAGTATCATTACCCACTATTTTGGACCATTCTAAGACACTTTTCATCTATGGTGTTTCTCTCGGAAATGCCTCGTTTTCGAGATATGCCCCGTTTACAAACATGATTTGGAAACTAGTCTTACCTGACCTGACCTAACCTAGACCACAGCAGACTACCGGGACCTAACCTGGGCAAACTACCGGGACCTAACCTGGGCAAACTACCGGGACCTAACCTGGGCAAACTACCGGGACCTAACCTGGGCAAACTACTGGGTATAACCAGTGTAAACTATCATAAAATGACCTGGGCAAATTTCCAGGACCTAACCTAATGTGGTGATACTGCTCAAGCCTAGCCGAAAACCCAGTTATTCTGTAATAATACATTATGATCTATCTATCTATCTATCTATCTATCTATAGCTCTGACGCCTCGCTCCCTCCGGGAGCTCACCCCAAGGGGATGGCCACGGCAGAAAAGTCTCCAGTCTTCCCTGTTCCAACACTCCCTCCTTACTTGTTCCAGCCCTCCCCCTCATGTTACTCTCCTTTACATACTCCCTCCTTACTCCGTACTCTGTCCCTCACATTACTCTCCTTTACATACTCTTCCACTCTGTTCCAACACTCTCTCCTTACTCCCTACTCCCTCTCATGTTACTCTCCTTTACATACTCTTCCACTCTGTTCTGCCATCTAACTGGTGGTCTGCCTCTCACACCACAGCCCACAACTTCACTTCCATACACCTTATTTACAAACTCCTCACCTTACATACACCTTATTTACAAACTCTTCACCTTACATACACCTTATTTACAAACTCCTCAACTTACATTCTCTCTACATGTCCAAACCACCTCAATATATTACATTTCACATTATTATTATTACTACTACCATTTTTATTATTATTATAACTACTATTATTATTACTACTTCAACTACTTTTATGATTATTATTATCGGTAAATATTGAAAGAATTATAGTTATTATGTATGGTGTTTCTACCTTTATTACCCATTTATTTACACCATTCTAAGACTTTTTTCATTTAAGTGATGAGTTCATTTTTAACATCCATTTTATTGTGCAAATTTAATGTTTTATCCATACATAAATAACCTAACCTATCCTAACTTAACCTAACCTAATCTAATCTAACCTAATCTTAACCATTGCAGACTACCAGGACCTAACCTGAGCAGACTATTGGAAGTTTTACAAGGTAAGTAAGACCTACAGTATATCAAACTTAGAGAAATTTGACCATAACAACTTGTATTATTATTATTATTATTATTATTATTATTATTATTACATATACCGTACCATAAAACACCCAAACTTTGGACATTTTTTACGTGTGTTTGTGAATAATTGCGTTAATAATGGTACAAGTTTGTAAAGGTGGTGTATGGAAGTGAAGTTGTGGGGTGTGGTGTGAGAGGCAGACCACCAGTTAGATGGCAGAACAGAGTGGAAGAGTATGTAAAGGAGAGTAACATGAGGGACAGAGTAGGGCTGGACCAAGTAAGGAGGGAGTGTTGGAACAGAGTGGAAGAGTATGTAAAGGAGAGTAATGTGAGGGGGAGGGGAGGGCTGGACCAAGTAAGGAGGGAGTGTTGGAACAGAGTGGAAGAGTATGTAAAGGAGAGAAACATGAGAGGGAGTAGGGAGTAAGGAGAGAGTGTTGGAACAGAGTGGAAGAGTATGTAAAGGAGAGTAATGTGAGGGGGAGGGGAGGGCTGGACCAAGTAAGGAGGGAGTGTTGGAACAGGGAAGACTGGAGACTTTTCTGCCGTGGCCATCCTCTTGGGGGAGTTCCCGGAGAGAGTGAGGTGTCAGAGCTATAGATAGATAGATAGATAACGGTACAATGTTATTGGTAATAGTGTCATGTGTTAGCCAGCCAGCCAGGTAGCCTACAGTACAGTACCTATTCAATACATATAACAAACTAAATTAACCATGATAAATTGGCTTATTCTTTTTTTCAATTTTCAAGTGTTGGTTTGACCTGGATATTTGGTAGGATAAGTAACTGGACACAGGAACACAGTTGTCCCGGGCATAATTCCCTTTACAAGCAAGTTTCTTCTGCTTGAGAATGTGACAGTGTTGAAGACTGGAATGCAATATCAGACATTTTGTTACCAATGTACTGTATTAGAATGGAGAGAGAGAGAGAGAGAGAGAGAGAGAGAGAGAGAGAGAGAGAGAGATGGAGAGAGAGAGACTGTATTGTCTTTGAAAGTGTAAAACTTACTCGTACGATTAACTGAAAAGTGCTTAATTAGACACTTTCTTCACCTCTTCCAAAAAGCAAACTCTAAATAATACAAACTTTATCAATAATAGTTTTATTTTATGGGTTTGGAAAATTGAAAAAAATATGTTGCCTTAAGGGGGTGTTGGAGTAGGGGACAGGCTTGGGGGACTAGGGGGTGCTGGAATAGGGGGACAGGCTTGGGGTGGGTACAAAGCCTGTCCCCCTATTCCTGCACCCCCCAAGACTGTCCCCCTATTCCCACACCTCCCAAGACTGTCCCCCTATTCCCACACCCCCCAAGACTGTCCCCCTATTCCCACACACCCCAAGACTGTCCCTCTATTCCCACACCCCCCAAGACTGTCCCCCTATTCCCACACACCCCAAGACTGTCCCCCTATTCCCACACCTCCCAAGACTGTCCCCCTATTCCCACACCCCCCAAGACTGTCCCTCTATTCCCACACACCCCAAGACTGTCCCCCAATTCCCACACCCCCCAAGACTGTCCCTCTATTCCCACACACCCCAAGACTGTCCCCCTATTCCCACACACCCCAAGACTGTCCCCCTATTCCCACACCTCCCAAGACTGTCCCTCTATTCCCACACACCCCAAGACTGTCCCTCTATTCCCACACACCCCAAGACTGTCCCCCAATTCCCACACACCCCAAGACTGTCCCCCTATTCCCACACCTCCTTAAAGGAAAGTTAAGCAAAAATAAAAGAAAGAAAAAACAGGATTTGTGATAGAAATCTCCTGTAAACCTAACTGTTATTATTATGTGAATAATGTTACATTCCCTTATCTCATTCTAGTAAGTGAGAACTGGGAATGGAAATGACATACAAATGAAATTGGAACATACAGTCGCGGTCAAATATAATCATCCATATAGGGGTAACTCACGTAAAAGTTTGACAGCTTCCCTCTGTTTCTTCGATGATAAACTTTCCAATAAATAGGTTAACTACCATCTTTTAATTTATTGCAAGCAGCTATGCACTACTTAAAACAATAACACACACACACACACACACTACTTAAAACAATAACACACACACACACACACACACACTACTTAAAACAATGACACACACACACACACTACTTAAAACAATAATATCATATGTGAACGTGAAAACATTAGACAGTAAATTGTATATATAAAGGATACTGTATATATAAAGGATACTGTATATATAAAGGATACTGTATATATAAAGGATACTGTATATATAAAGGATACTGTACTGTATTATATACTCCACCCGGGTATTTAAACACTTTTGTCTTAAAGTTATTTTAAATATTGGAAGGAATAATGCACAAAAATGGATTGTACACTCTTCTCTTTTTTTATTACATTATAGGTTGGTGAAGGGTTGTGTCGCATAAAGTGAATTTCGCATAAAGTAAATTGTACATTTCCATAAGAAATAATGGTACTTTAACTTGAAAATTGAACCTCCTTGTTCCTGTTATTTTAAGAGTTCGTGTAAATTGCATTTATTTAATATTTTTCATGATACGCACTATTTCAAATTGCTATATTGAATTGCTATAATGAATCATATTCTTTTCCTCTAAATTATGCATTTTACTTTTAGGATTCCCAGAAGGATGAAGTACTTTGGAGGCTGGGGCGGCAGTCTCCGGAGTAATGTGACCTCTCTCTCTGTCACACATAAACACCCCCTCTCTCTCTCTGGGCTACATAGGAAATGACAAAGGCATCCCAGACAGAGGAGGAGGAGAAAAATCTATACCGTAAGGCACTAGACTACACTCTCCTCTTTTTTTATTACATTATAGGTTGGTGAAGTGTTGTGTTGCTTAAAGTGAATGTCTGTATGTGTGTATGTACAGTATGTATATATGTGTGTATATATGTATACTCTCCTCTTTTTATATTACAGGTTAGGTTGGTGAAGGGTTGTGTTGCTTAAAGTGAATTTCACATAAAGTAAATTGTACATTTCCATAAGAAATAATGGTACTTTAACTTGAAAATGGAGCCTAATGGTTCATGTTATTTTAAGAGTTCGTGTAAATTGCATTTATTTACATTGATGTGAAAATATAGTTTTGAATAGAGAAGCCCAAGGGCAGAAAGTTACAGTAACTATACTCTGTGCAAAACTTGTGTTCCATTTGCCTCTATCTATCTGTCTCTATTTCTATCTATATCTTTATATCTATATCTATTTCTATCTATATCTTCATATCTATATCTATTTCTATCTATATCTTCATATCTATATCTATTTCTATCTATAGCTTTATATCTGTCTATTACTATCTATAGCTTTATATCTATATCTATTTCTATCTATAGCTTTATATCTATCTCTATTTCTATCTATCTATCTATCTATAGCTCTGACGCCTCGTTCCCTCCGGGAACTCCCCCGAAGGGTGTGGCCACAACCGAAAAGTCTCCAGTCTTCCCTGTTCCAACACTCCCTCCTTACTCCCTCTAGCCCTACTCTGTCCCTCATGTTACTCTCCTTTACATACTCTTCCACTCTGTTGTGCCATCTAACTGGTGGTCTGCCTCTCACATCAGGTCCCACAACTTCACTTCCATACACCTTATTTACAAACTCCTCACCTTACATACACCTTATTTACAAACTCTTCACCTTGCATTCTCTCTACATGTCCAAACCATCTTAATGTATTACATTTCACATTATTATTATTACTACCATGTTTATTATTATTATAACTACTATTATTATTACTACTTTAAGTACTTTTATGATTATTATTATCGGTAAATATTGAAAGAATTATAGTTATTGTGTATGGTGTTTCTACCTTTATTACCCATTTATTTACACCATTCTAAGACTTTTTTCATTTAAGTGATGAGTTCATTTTTAACATCCATTTTATTGTGCAAATTTAATGTTTTATCCATACATAAATAACCTAACCTATCCTAACCCAACCCAACCTAACCCAATGTAATCTAACCTAACCCAATCCAATCTAACCTAATCTTAACCATTGCAGACTACCAGGACCTAACCTGAGCAGACTACCAGGACCTAACCTGAGCAGACTATTGGAAGTTTTACAAGGTAGGTAAGACCTAAATCAAAGTTATTATTATTAGTATTATTATTAGTATTATTATAACATATATAAAACACCTAAATTTAGGAAAAAAATTACGTGTCAATAATGGTGCAATTTTTATTATTATTATTATTATTAATATAAAAATTATTATTATTATTACATATACCGTACCATAAAACACCCAAACTTTGGACATTTTTTACGTGTGTTTGTGAATAATTGTGTTAATAACGGTACAATGTTATTGGCATTAGTGTCATGTGTTAGCCAGCCAGGTACAGTACCTTACCTACTCAATACATATAACAAACAAAATTAACCATGATAAATTGGCTTATTCTTATTCAATACATATAACAAACAAAATTAACCATGATAAATTGGCTTATTCTTATTCAATACATATAATAAACAAAATTAACCATTAAAATAATTTGCTTATTCTTATTCAATACGTATAACAAACAAAATTAACCATGATAAATTGGCTTTTTTTTTTCAATTTTCAAGTGTCTGAAGTTCGGCAGAAATTTCCGAACTTGTGACAGCTCTTGCCAATAGGAGGTGCAAGTGGAGGGGTAACATCTTACCACATACCTCCAGATTTGTTAATTTTTTATCATGAAATTAGCAGTTAACGGGGCCACCTTCTTTATTATTAATATAACCACATTTTTCTCATTCATATTATGTTTCTACATTGTTATTTAAAAGCTCATAAATACGTTTGTATTTGTGTTTTTTTACTGTTCATTGATAATGACCGTATATATCTCAGGGTGAAGATATTCTTGTGGTACATATAATTAAACATGTAATATAATATAAATTCTTATATGAATGTTCTCAATGGTCGTCATCATTGGTATATATGTATATAATGGGCAAATTAGTTTAAGGAGGCTACGAGCACATTCACAGGAATAAGGTATTATAGTCATAATATGGAAAGATATTTAGTTATATACAAAGAAAATAATCTTTATATTACTTGAAATTTACCATTGAATGTTCATATACGTTTATCTCCTCTATATAACTATATATCTACAAACTTTATTAAAGCAAGAAATGCGTACTTTATTATTAGGATGAATGTCGATCATAATTGACTACAACCTTATAATGCTACATGTTTATGCAAAAGGATACTATTGTAAAGTCATAAATAATATTTTAAAGTCAAATTAGTCCGTGTATCAGCCGTTAAATGAAAAAGACTAAGCACAAGCCTTATCACAAAGTAGAATTATCATAAGCCCGTACTCTCTGGTTTCTGGGGTGGCTGGGGTATGAGCAAACATAAACAAACTGGATGTTCTGCGCCTCTGTTGCCATTCTTATGGTTTTCGGGCCACATTGGGCTACTTTGCGAATGACTGCTGACGTGTAAATTGTTCATGTACGACCTTTGAATAATCCAAATCGTACATTAATCTTCACAAAATATGAATTTTTAAGAATGAATTACAATATAATGACGTATATACTAAGAATTTGTTCTTTCTCTGGCCACTGGTTGGGCTACTTTTGTTCGTTTGCCTAGACTTTAGGAGGTTTCCCGCCACCAAGTGGCTACAATATCCTGTAGCAACTAACAACACTGTCGTAGCAGATTCTGCTTGTAGCTCCACCTTCGTCTTGGTTATAGTTATTTAACCATGACAAATTACGCATGTGCCGTGGCCGACTGCAAATCAGACTCAAGACAGAAAAAGAATATGAGACATCGCTACCTCAAAGGTTGGGCAAGGTTTCCAGCTGCTATGAATTCCCCTAAGAGAAGAAAGCTGTGTGAAGCAAGGTGCAGGAGGGGAGCAGGTTGGAAGGCCATGAAAAACAATGCTATTTGCTCCTTGCATTTCATAGGATGGGACAAAGGGAAACCGAAGGGAGAAAATTCCGACCCAGTTCTTTTTCATTATAATGGATGGGGAGATAAGACCTTGAGCTCTCGGCTGAGGCCGGAGCTAAAAACGTCATGGAAGTGATAACAAGAGAGAAAAATAGCCTTCAGTGTCAAGTCAAAGTACCTAATGTGGAAGTTGATGAACCATGTACAAGCATCCCTTCAAGCACAGCACCCACATCTAACGTTAGTCAACCTACAATAAGTGAGGAAGAGATGTTGCTTGATGACATTCAGGACTGGTGTGTGGTTGAAGTATCCAGCAATCAGAATGTGTCGGCATCTACACATGCAGGTAATTATCTCAATATTTGGTCATAATAAGCCACAGAGAAGGAATTTATTGACCAAATCTGTTTATGGTTTGAATGGTTATTTTTCATGTCTTACAGAACTGGTAAAACAGTGAAATAAAGTTATGTCTTTAATGTTTTCCTTTTCTATGACAAAATTCAATGTTATAGTTATCTTCTTTCTCAATCACTTTCATTTTGGTAGATAGACCACTTGTGGGAGAAGGCATTTTGTATAAAAAAGTGAAATATCTTTTTAAAATTTCAGTTCAAGAGAAGACAATGCTGGCTACTGCAGACCACACTTATGCGAGTGCACTTCCAGACAGAGAAGCAGAAGTAGGAATACGAGTAGGAGATTCAGGGGTGCAGATTGACCAGGTGAAGCATGATAAGACTGAAAAGGTTAGTGCTTTTATCTATACAATATGTACATCCTCTGAAAAAGGGGGAACTACCAGGACTAAAATGAGGACACACCACCATTCATTCTCACTTATCGGCCCCAGGCCTTAATGTTTACCCAGTTTTTTTGCATATTTAGTTGTTTCACGTATAGTGTCATTGTATGTGCAACCCATCATGTATTCCACAAGTTGGTGGCATCTGTATCTTTGCAATATATTTACTTTCATGCTGCAGCTTAGGTATAATGATAATTACTTTTTTCAGGTGAAGCCGAGTGGTGAGGGACCTCTGCGGACAGCCTTCACAACAAAAATATTAGAGAGTAGCAAAACTATTAAGAAGTATACAGGAATGGTTGACAGAGGACATTTAGATTATGTGTTTCATGTTGCCGAGGAAACTACGTCAGAAAAGAGATCTCGGTCAAACAGACTTAGGAAACTGTCTCACTTCGAAAAATACTTAATGACTCTTGTGTTTATAAGAGTAGGCTTTGACTACCAAATGTTAGGCCATTTTTTTGAAGTGAGTAGAACTATTGAGAGTAATACTGTCTCCATATGGGTACGTATAATCTACGATATATTGAATGGGTGCCTTATATGGCCGAGTGCTGCAACAGTATGTGAGTGTCTTCCAGTAGATTATCCTTCTGAATTTGCAAACACTAGAATAATCTTAGACTGTACTGAGGTCTTTACAGTAAAAGCAACTAATCCTTCTATACAAGCTGCTACTTACTCATCATACAAGCATCGTAATACGTACATTGAAGTTCATTGTAGTAGTAACACCTTTGGGACATATAACATTTGTATCAAGAGTTTATGCAGGAAATGTTTCTGACAGGTACATAACATAAATGGAGTTTCTTGAAAAGGTAGAGCCAGGAGATGCTATTATGGCAGATAGAGGGTTTAATATTGGTAACTTCCTCCTTCAGCGAGGTGCAAAATTATATATGACACCTTTTACAAGAAAGATGGAGAATGGAACAAGGAGGACACTAAATCAAAATGAAATAACTACAACACGGAAAATAGCAGCCCTACGTATTCATGTTGAAAGGGCAATTCAGAGGATGAAGACTTTCAAAATTTGTTCTCATTCGGTGGACGCTACTCTGTGGCCAATCATGGATTATATTATTGTAATTGTAGCTGTTCTTGGCAACATGATGGTTCCACTTAAAGAATAGTAACTAATATGTATTTAAGCATGGTATTTACTTTGACTTAACTACAGGTGGAGCTCTGTTAAAGATTTACCAAAAAGGAGTAAACAAGGCTTTGTTTACAAACAAGAGTCTACTACTACGATAGTCAAAGGAACAAGAACATGAAGGAAATACCCTTCAAAAGCTCCGGCTCTTAATGATTCAAGTGAAATAATAAAATATCCATATGTAAAGGTCTCAAAAATATTAATTATGTTTTATCTTGATTTTCATATTCATATGGTTATATTGAAATTTTGAAAATGAACCCTTTTTATTGAGGGTGAACCCCTCGGATAAATGATTCAATGTCGGTAAAAGAAAATGGATGGGAGGAAGAGAGTGAGTGAGTCAGGTTGGTGTGCGTAAATTATGAGTTGACATTTCTAGTCATTCCAACCTTCATTTTATATCTAGATCAATAATGTTTTTACCCTATTTGGAGAGATAGGTGATGCATCTGTCATATAAATTTCATCAACGTGTCTCTTGTAGATTTTGTGTAAAACGGTAATTACCTGTCAATTTGAGAGTTTTCGAAATTATGTAATGGCGGTAAAACTATGAATAGATTATCAATTTCCTTTGGTACACTGATAAGAGACATCCTGAAACACCTACAATGTTTTTTTGTAAACTAAGCAAATGAGAGAAGTGATTTATGCCACGACAAAAAATAGAAATAAAAATTTAATAAAATCGACTTTTAAAATTATAGCATATATGTATTTGATGGAGGTAAGGTATGATTGAGCTGACATTAGTAGATATATGCTGTGTGAACATTTTGAGAAAAAAAATATTTAAATTACATAATTACACAGTGAGATATTCTCACCTGGATGCGAGAAAATAACTTTTGAGATAAATGCACTTTTATGTTATAAAGTTTTCTACCCCATAAAAATGGTGCCAATTAATAACAAATTACATTTCTTACTTACATATCCCTTCAGCATTTCATGGAACGTCTGTAGTGGAGATTCAGGTCATTACATGTCATGTTTATGTCACCTGTGTAGCCCCAGTGTGGGAGAGTTCTCCAAGGTCAAGTAGACCTCTTCTAAAGCAAGGCTCCTGGTCCCCTGTTATTAATATATCAAATCTATATAATACTTGATAACAATATTATATATTTGTGATATAAAAATAACATATTCAGAGGGTATCGGTGGAGCCTACCCACCTCATTGTTGCCAGGAACATACACTTTAGTAACCACCAGGTTGGTAGTCAGGGCCAGGTGCTGTCTTGTGTTTTTTCTTTTTTTTCTTTTTTTCTTGGGGTTATTTTCTTGTTGTCCATTCTTTGCCTGGCTTCAAGACTAGATGATGTGGCAAAGAAACCGAGATATTGCAAGAATTTATTTGCCACGTACCCAAAATTGTGATCTATTATTGTCAGTTGTGTTGCAAAATTCACTCTGTTCATGCCAGCATGTTTGGCTTTGCTCTGGTGTTTCCAATGCTTGGAATGAAAGCCTGCATTTCTGTTCTGGCTTTCACCTTTCAGACATTTCTGCAGGAGCACAGGGCTTGATAAGTCACTGTAAATGTCTCTTATTCTGTCCTCATACTTCTTTACGATTCTTATATAGTTTCTCATGATGTTGTGTGATGGGAGTGGTTTGTCTTCCTCTATGGCTTTCTTGAAGATACACCATGCTGAATCACAGTGAATGTGGTGATGATTTCCATCCCCATCTTTTGATATTGCATGCCAGAATCCTGACACGATTTTCAGTTTCATGGTTGTACAATCTGTTCTCACACTATCCCTGATTGCCTTCCCATAATACCGTTGGAAGGCATCAATTTGCTTATCTGTCAGTTGGTGTTTTCCACCAACTAAACTTCTCTTGATAACTTTCCCGGTTTTTGTGGTTTTGTCTTCCTTTAGCTTTCTTAGACGTGTGCCCATTCTTTTCTGAACGTGGTTCACACACACTTCCTTCACTACAGTTACATCATTGTAAGGTCCTTTTCCTCCATTCATACTACTTACTGCTTTGAAGGAACTCGAGTCTCCATCTCCTAGGAATGTTTCTAGGCTCCTTCCCCATAACCTTACAGCTCCTTCTGCCTCCATACCACCCGACGTACCATCAAAGTTCTTCTGACACTTCCTTGCATGTTCAGTTCTCCTCCACTCCTCGAAGCTTTTCTTATCTTTCTTTTTCTGTGCAACAACACATGGCCAACAAAAATTGCACAATATTTCAAAGTCAAGCGTCATTCCTGAGCTAATATCCATTACGAAAGTCGCACCAATATGTGATTTATGCCCTTTCGTCATCAAAGTGCCATCGAAACTTACGTCTGCACACAATTTTCCATCATTGACTTTTGTTTTTCCTTCCTTTTCGTATAGCTTTTCAACACAGCTCTTCACCACAAGTTGTTGTTTATCATAGAAACTGTTCATTTCTAAATATATAAATTTTGCTCTCTCTAAAAAAATAGTAGTGGACATTTCCTTGGCACCCATAGCACTAGAGAGCCGCGACTGTTCTGCTCTCCCATACCCTTCAGTCAGAGCATGATATACATACGTAATGTTGCCCTCAGTAAACTTGCCACCCTTACATTTGTTAGGCTCTGAATGGTGTACAATCATTGCACGAGAGGGTAACTAATGCCCTAGTATTGTTCACATCCTTTGTATCTCGCAGTTCACTAGGCAGTAAACTATGTCTGATACTTGCTGCAGACACGTGGGGAGTGTTTGGTGGAGGGAAGGAAGGTGCAGCTGCAGTAACACCCTGGGGACAAGGGAGTGACTCTTCCACCCCTTCTCTCTGTTTCTCACGTCTTATTCTTTGCCTTGCCAGCCCTTTCACACGATTTATTTCATCGAGTGCCTTTCTTTTCGCACTAACACGAGGCATTGTCACTTTATGGGGTAGAAAACCACTCAAATAAAAACAATAACAGAAGCAACAGGTTTGAAATCATGCATGTGTACTCGCTCTCCTTCTATCGATCGCACTGGCAACGGTATGAGTAGGCAGTGGTGCCGCGTTTTCTACACAACAGTGTGGAATACTAGAGTGTTGCCATCATCAGGGCTACATTTTTCACATATAGGTTCTTAATTGGCAACTGAACACTGCGAGTTGTAATGTGTCAATATTCTGCTGATTAAATCATTCGTGTAGAAGAAAACGTATATTGAGGGTGAAATTAGTTAAAGTTTACACTTGTATCACATTACTGATGATTATATTTCTTTCGTTGTATTGTTGTGTCTCAAAGAACTTATTATTCAGAGCTCAATTGTTTATAAAGGGAAAATGAATTATAAGTGTATATAAGAGTGTTCCAAAATATATCAATCATATTTGTAAACTTAACAAAAATCAATGAACATATATAACAACTAATTGCATAAACATGATCCCTATTCCCGCACCCCCTTAAAGACAATCCGTCATTGCCTGAGATGGCTTAAACTTAAAACACCCCCCATGCTGTCTGACTGCTTCTGAAATTTAACAGAATCTAAATTTAGCTTGTTTCTGATATCTGTTTTGATTAAATGTAATTTAGAAAATAGACGTTCTGCATCAGTATTTGTGACAGGCAGTGCTAAAATGTTTAATGAAAATATTGCCAAATTCCTGAAAACATAATCATTACATTTTGTCACATTTGCAAGTTTATTGTAAAATGAAACGGGATCACACGATTTTGTATTCAAATCGGTGGGCAATGGAATGCTATCTAAAGTTCTCCATTCATTGTCAAGTTTTTGAATGTCACCCACATACATTCTCGGTAAACATTCTACTAAGGGGAACAATGAAGGCATCGTATCTCGCGATCTTGGGTCAATGAATTTTTCTGGAAGAAAGTATGAAGTCATTTGCAAGATTGGATCATTAATGTCGGATCTTTTTTTTATTTCCTCACACAGTTTTATCATGTACATTCTGCACCTTCCCTTCACATCGTGTACCTTATCATTATTTCTACTATACTCCTCTTTTTGCAGTAATCCATGCACATATCAAAGTAAATATACATTACTTAAAGGAACATGATTACTTTCCTGGGCTGTGTCAAATGTCGATATATTAGCTCTATCAATTAAATCTTTGCGACAAAAATATTGCAATGTAGTTTTATAAAGTATGCTTAATTGAGAATGCACATGATAAATGGTTGGAGTGTCCTTTTGAAACAATAGGTTTAAATTACTTAAAGTTGGCAAAATAAATTGTAAAAAATTCATATATAAAAACAGAAGGGTCATTTAAATCTTTTAAAATGAGGGTTACTGTTCTTAGTTTTTCTTGCACTTCAATGTTTGAAAAATATTCCTTCAATGCAATCCATTGTTCTAAAATTCTATTTACAGCGTGATGGAAAGACAGCCAGCGAGTTTGGCAAGGATGGAGAATTTTATGTGGCTTTATTTCCAATAATGACTGAAACCTTTGAAATTCATGTTTTCGCTTGGCACTGTGTGCAAAATGTGTGTAAATATTTCTTATTAGAACTTCGCAATGTCTTAGAAGTGTTTTAGCAGCCTCTGATGCACATAGATGTAGCGAATGACAAATGCATTTAAAAATAGTTATTCCAGGCAAATTTTGCCTTAACCTACTGCTTAAAGAATTATAATCCCCCATGATGTTAGATGCTCCATCTGCAGCAAAACCAATAAAATTATTGAGAGGAATATCATGCGAGTTCAATGTTTCCAGTAAAATTTTGAATAAAGACTGCCCACTAGATCCAGCCATCTCATCATCTCTTCCATAGATATTAATCAGATCGAACATTCTTGTAAAAAATTTCCCCTTGAGTGAATCAAAAAATGTTACAATAAATGTTAAGCATTTTGTTGCACTTGCATCTGTTGACTCATCAATTATAACTGAAAATTTATTTTGCCTCAACTGTAGCACCAAGTCCTCTGCTATAACACATCCCAATTTCTTAGTAATATTTGTGCATTTAGTTATTTTCATTTGCAGTCCTTGGGCAATAGCTGAGTCAGGAAATATAGCCTTACACAGATCAGTTAAATGGTCGGCAATGAGGAATGGAAAATTATGCTCAGCTATAAAACAAATTATTAAAAGCATTGCAAAGTTTATTTGGCCACTAAGACCTGCCACTGCTGAAGTACTCTGCTCCGGCTGATCTTGCTGGATGGAACTGGCGGCGTGTATCTGTGTCTCCTGTGAAAAAGAACATAAGAAATCATATAATTATGATAGATACCCATTTTCTACATGTGTGTAGCAATTCATGTTCTGTCTTTACGGTTATATATTATGCATGCAGAACTACGAAATGTTTATGCTCCCAAGAGGATTAATATTTTATAATATTATCAATAATTTTATACTGTCCATTGTATAAGTTCATTAGATTAGGTAATTCGAACAACCATACTATGGCAGAAGGATTGTAGAACATCTATTTGGCCAAAACAATAAAGGTAAAGAAGTAAAATGTTGATAATGTTAATTCTGAAAAAAAAAAAAAAAATGCATATAAAACTTCATTCACATAATAACACATTAAATAATAGGTGGAGGCCGTTGCAAAAGCTAACTCCTCGATACCAAGCTTGATGTCGTTATAATTCAATAGCAAATCACAGTGCACGCCGCACGGACGATAGCCAATCAGAAACGTCAGTAAGCAGTGACGTAATGTTGGAAAACTTCATTCAGAATCCACTGGCAGGGGTGCCAGACGTACGATAATTATCGTACATGTACGATTATTTACCCCTCTGTGTTTGTAATTATCGTACGGTTTGTACCATAATTTTCTATATTTCGTACGGTTCGTACAATAATATTCTATGTATATTACAACTCGACCTTGAATACACAGGACAGTGATAAGTTTTGGGCTACATTATTAAAAGATAAACCTGGCTTCATATATCTTTCACAATTTGCACTATCTGTTCTTAGCCTACCCCATTTGAGTGCAGAATGTGTTTTTTTTTTTTTTTTTTCATATAAAATTAACCTTTTCGAAACAAAGATAAGAAAATAGGTTGAAGACAGCAACTGTAAATGGGGTACTATTAGCAATAGAATGTATGAAATCTACTAGATCATAAAAAAAACTTTATCCCAACAAAATATAATTATATATGCTCTCTTGGCAGCCAAGGAACTATACAGTAACACATCAGATTCTGACTCTGAGTAAAGTGATAAGCAATGAGGTATAGCTTATTATGTCTAAAATATGAATGGTTATTTTTAATTACATATAAATAAGCAAATTTTTCTTCTAAAAAGAGTTTTCATTTTATTCAACTGATGATGAGGCCTACAACATGTTATTTGCTATTGTGGTATGGTATGTGGTAAAATGGGATTATTTTATATATTTCCAATAAAACACTAATCTTTGAAAGATAATTTAGATGAATTTGCTCAATATTAATAAAATGTAGAAATTATGCTTAAAGTGTATGTTTTATTTATCTCAAGGGATAGATATTCGATATCAAAGTGTACTATAATTTGTACGATATTTCTTTAATAAATGTATCATTGTTTTGTCATGAAAACAATAATTTTGAGGTCTCTGTACGATAATATTGTGTTCAGAATCTGGCATCCCTGGAATCCTAAGGGAGATTTGCTAATAACTTAACCGTTACCCTACTCAACCCCTACAGACGGTTACATAATTTATGAACTGGCCATTGATGGACAGATTAATTATAGTTATAATAGTGCCTTACCATGTGTCGCTTTACTGTTGTCAGGTCACCTGAAAATGTCTTCTGGCATTTTTTGCAGTAGGCTTTAGTTGGTTCTCCATCAAACCTCGATAACCATGGTTTAAATTCTTTCTGCAACCATTCATCTCTAAATTTCCTTTTACTAGCCATAGTAACCTGAAAATATATAAATAACTGTCTCAATATATACAAAAGTCTTAGGTAGACATCCCATTTTCTTTTCTGAACTTTAGTCCATTTTCTGTTAATATTGTAACGAGTAACTCCTTTATTTTCACTATAGAGGTAAACACTTGCAGAATCACAAGCCACAGAACTTTGTTGTATATTTACACTTACCAGAGTTAGAGGGAACAAATTAGGTGATATAATTCCAACGAACAGTGACAGCTTTGGAGTACCTTCAGAGTTGTAGTCTCTATGAAAACAGACACAGAAGTGACAGTGCAGGCTGATGTCTGTTTACTGTACGTGTCATAATTTGACAGATATTGGGTTCTTGCTGACAAATTGTTACCCAATTAATAAATATATTACAAATTTCGACTCGGATACATCTACTAAAATTTCTAAATTAATAATGACATCATATATTAGCTTGAATAAGGCTGATTATGAAATGTAGAATTTTATTCTACACTTTGAGGAATAAGAAAACTTCTATTTAATATGTGACAAAATAGAATTGGGGATCGTGCTTGTCAATGAAACACATGCAGTTTTTTATTTCATTTATTGTCTTACAAGTATCACATTATTTACTCATTACATATAGATTTATACAAAAAATTTTGTTGCCGACATTGGATGTAGAAAAATATTCTACGTGCGGTTGCCAGGTGTCGCTATTTTTCTACGTTAGCAACTAGAATTCTACAAAACGGCAACACTGTGAGTAAGCAGAGCTGCTGCCGGCCACTGAACACAGCCCAAAGTATCATACAGCAATAATACACAAAAAAATTAGAAAAAGCAAGAAAAACGGATGAAATACAAGGAAAACAACTCATGAAGTATAAGTGGGTGGAGTGAGCGCGCAGGCATTTAAATATCCAGCCATTTAAACCCGCCATTACGTGAACTGGGGCCCATTATGTGCCTGGCAACCCTCGCACTGGGTGTGCTAGACAGTCGGTCAGCCACACACAAATTTTCTAAAAAAAAAAAAAAAATCCCCGAATCGACCAACCTCCCCCTTAACCCCTCCGCGACGGGAAAACTATGGATAGCCATTTTGTCAGTCCGGGGCTAGTCTTACTTTCCCTACTGTGTGGCCGGGCGCTTTTGGCCGATTTTTCCAAAATCGCTCTATTCCACTTACTCTGTACGTCTAAACTACGATACTGAACAACTTAAATTTGGTCTTGTTAGCACCATCAACTCTTCCTCTTTCCAATAAAACCAACCCCAGCTCTCTACGACTCTCCGTTGCCGAGAAAGTAAGTGAGGAATGAAGGGTACTTTTTCGTGTGAGCGCGGCCGTGTTCGCTTAGGTGGCGTGGCTGTGACGACAACTGAACGTGGCCCGCGCGGGTGGCAGTCAGTGTTGTAAGTACGCGTGGCGCACCACAGAATCGAACACGCACGAGAAATCTAATCCACATCCATCCATGTTTACAGTCAGTAACACACTGACTGACGATGGTGATTTGTAGGGATGGTGGTGAAGTATAGCCAAGTGAAAAAAAAACCGCCAAATTGGGCTCGCAAATGCCGACATTGGCAATAGCGGTGCTTCATCTCGTCCGGTCACCACATGGCACGGGTGTACGACACCACCCGGAGGCTTCCTGGGTCCGTCTATGACCGCGGACCGGACGTTAAGGGTTAAGAAGTTGTCGCCCCAAGAACAATAATTACGATAAAACCTAGAGCTCTCGGCTTAGGCCGGAGCTAAAAACTGTAAATCTTTAAAATAGCTCCACCTGCCACAGTGGAAAGGGCTGGAGTGACTTCTTACCTCCCATATCTATTCGTACATAATTTTATTTATTCTTTTTTTTTTTTTCCGCTACCTACGGTAATATATCCTATCTTAACCTAATACAAGGTACCTACCTAACCAAATACTGTACAACCTACCCAATTTATTAAAACCTAGTTGATTTGTTGCTTTTAAATATTTATCTATTATAATTCCTTTCCTTCTACTGATTTCACATTATTTCTAAGAGTCTTAAGAGTGTATCTGATCCATAACTCTGTACCAGTTATACCATATTGGTGATAGTAATGTATAATATTAATATAGTACATAGTGTTACTTGCATTGTATGTTTGTACAAATAAATATATCATAAGTTTAAACACTTGGTGTTTTTTTTATCATGTCCTGTATTTGTGACTACTTTTTCTGAAGCCGTATTCTTGGGCATTTGTCAGTACAGTACTTCTGTTATTTTATTTTAAACTCGAGAGGGTCAGGGAAACAAATATAATAGTACAGTTTATTTATAAAGTATGCAAAATATATCTGAAAATAATTTAAATATGATTATCGAACATTATATAAGGAAGAAATGTTAGCCTATATTATAAGGAAAGGACAGTTGAAGAATAAGAAATGTCAAGCACTTCGATTTTACACTACTGGCATGGAGTTGCTAGTATTTTTGGCAACACATATTTATTGTAAAATTCCATGGCTTTCTTTTTTACACTCTGTAAACCTATCCTTATCAAAATATATCCTTTCTACAGTGATGTCTTTCTGTGTGAACATCACAAAATCATACCATAACAGACCAGACACACCTAACTGTGTCTGTATTTGAGTGTACCATGGAGAAGATAGTTTGAGAAGAACCTTCCCATTTTCCCCAATGGTGACAGCCTCTGGTCTGGCTTTTCTATGCCGTGACAAAAATGGCATTTCTCTGCGCTAAAATTTGTAATTTTTTCTTCATGCCTTACTTATTTCACATAATATTTACTTGGCACTTTGGTAACTTAACAGAATAATGATAGAGGATTACTTTTATCGTGAAAAAAATATCCATATCATTATAAATAAACGATTAAATACAAGTTGAAAGGAAATGAGCTGCTAAAAATGTTTATACCACTATTTTTAAATGTGGATATTTATTTACAAATATTACGCTACCATGATTAAAAATAGGTGGATGATGCAGAGAAAATCCTCCTGCATGTCATGGTGGCATAAGATTGTAGATAAGACAGAAATTATTGCTGGAAACGTAAGTTTAATGTTACGATGTCACTATCACTGCAAGGTGTACCCAGTGTTGCCAGCTGCAAGGAAATTTATCTATTTTAGGGAATTTTGGAGTCCACACAGGGAAATAATATACAGTTCGTTCAAGAGTAAACAGGGAAATTTCTACAAGATTAAATACCAAAAAGACCATCCATGTTCAGGAGTAAACTAGGAATAATAATTATTGTATTCAAGCGCGAGGCCGGCGGAGTGGCGGGAACACCTTAGTGACACCTGGCGGCCAACAATGACAATAAACCCCGCACTCTATGATTTATAAAATTTCAATTTCTTTATTTTTAGATTGCCTTACAGTTGACTGATGTAACCACGAGTTTGACGTAAGTTGAGACCGACGTAAACCGGGACCTTACTGTTCAGCCGTTAGTATTGTAGCAGTGTCCGGCAACCTCCATGCAACTGCTTTATTTTATTGTGGTATATAAATACCGGCACCAACTGAAGGAGGGTCAGGAATACGGGAGCCGTCGGAATATATTTGGATGTGTTGTTTGTATTTTGTAAGTAGTAGTGATAAGAAAAGTGTTTTACCCCTTGCAGGGCAGTCGGCCTTAGACCAAGGTATATCTGTATGGAGAGTTTGAGATATTAGAGCAGATAAAGTTCAGGGGAAACTGGGAAAATCCTCCCGTATTGATACGTCGGATCGTCATCACCAGCGATCCAGCACTTAACTGGCCACTCGCCCAGCATGACCACCGACTCAGGCACACTTACCAGGCCGTCGATATTGGCCACACTAAACTTCAGCCCTCGCCCTTTGCCAGTGGTGACCAGGGTATTCTCAATATACTTTTTTGCAAATATGGACTTAAATATTGCCTCTGACACCCTCTTGGGGTGCACAAAACATTGTGAACCGTCGACAGATTTCATTAAAATGGTTATATTGGTGTTATTATTGTCATGGTGTTTATGTACAGCATTAGCATTAGCATGGGGTGGGTTATTTATAACATTAATAAATCTTGGTGGTGAAGCTGCTACATCAGCATATGATTTTTTACTTTTTGTGGTGATGAATACATCACCCGGTGTGTCTGGAGATAGAGTCCTCTTGTTGTTGGTGGTGGTACATTCCATGTTTTCTGCTGTTGTTGTTGTTTGCTGCTGGTTGGCCGGTTGTTCGTCCCCCATGTTCGTCACTTCCGGGTTCTTCCAGGCCCAATGTTTACCTTGAACATTACTCACTTAAAGTCACTTTCTTCTTCTTCTGCACTGTCTGGATGATGTCTGTATGTGTTAGTATGTGTGTGTAGGTATGTTGGTTGATATGTCAGATTGCTCAAAATTTTGAAAATAAGCGGAGCTCAAGCACTGACATCCTATCGCTGCCACGTCTTACCAAAAAGTTTAACCAGCCTCTGAACCTTTGTTTGTAAAAATGAGACTTGAGGAAATATTTGTTATGTTTCGTTTTCTCTTATTTTATTTAAATAAGAGAGAATATACTATTTTAAGTATAACTATAAAATAACCTACGTCTGATATAATAGTATAGTCGCTCATAAAAGTAAACCCTCCCTCCTTGTACAGGCACAATCCAATATCCACCGACACCCTCCTTCCATTGTAGTAAATATCTTGGTAATAAAGAACAACACATGAACGATTTAAATATAATACATCAGAATTTTGTAGACAATTATTATTTGGAAATATAGAAAAACTAAAAGATATATTAGTAGTAGAATTGTGGAAAAAAAGAGAAAAAAACCTCAGCAGGTACCATAGAAAAAACCCACAATAAATAAGAAAAATAACAAATAAATAAATAACAATAAAATTAATAAACAAAAAGGGAGCCGTTGCAAAGTTACATAATTGAACTTACTAAACCTGAGCTGGTAACACTGATGAGAGATCAACAAACATCTGAGCTGGTAACACTGACGAGAGATCAACACAGCCAGCAGACAGAGGTGATCATGGCTTCCAGAAGGTAAATATTAACTTTATTTAACTAATTATTTATTCCCTGACAATTTCAAGGTGTTAATAAGTAAATAAATTCTCCCTATGATGTAGATAAATGACGATAAATGGATAAATAACACGATAAATGACGAAATAAGATGATAATAGTTGAACCGGTCAATGGAAAAAAATAGATAATGATTGTCAGGGTAAATATGGACTTTATTTAACTAATTATTTATTCCCTGGTTATTCCAAAGTGTTAATGAGTTAAAAAATGATCCCTGTGATATAAATAAATGGCGATACATAGATAAACAAGGCGATAATTGATGAAATAAAGACGATTAATTATGAAAATTTTATCACGGGATAGTAAATATTAACTTAATTTACTTAATTATTTAATTATTTCTTATTCCCTATTTATTCCAAAGTGTTTATAAATTAATAAATGATCCCTGTGATATAAATAAATGGTGATAAATAGATTAATAAAACTATGAATAATGAAAAATTAAGTCCAGCTAACTAACTAACCCATAGAGTTAAAAATAATATTTTATTAATTAATGTATGTATTCTTTTATTTAGTACATTAAGAAAAAAATATGGTAAATTTAAAGAATTACTTCATTCACTATATTGTATATTTTAATATAATTACCCACTTATATAGATATTATACAGTCTTTATTAATAATAATTATTTATTTAGAACATACTAAGACATCTTTCATTTTGGTGTTTTGGTAAATATTGAATGAATTGCCTTTTATCAAGTACTGTTTTTTCTACCTTCATTACCCACTTATTTAGAACATTCTAAGACTATTTTCTTCTTTGGCATTTCCTCCATAAATTTCCAAGATATTCAAATGAGGCATTTGGAAATTAGCCTGACCTTACCTTACCTAACCTTACCTTACCTTACCTTACCTTACCTTACCTAACCTAACCTTACCTTACCTTACCTTACCTTACCTTACCTTACCTTACCTAACCTAACCTATTCCACAGCAGACTACCGGGACATGACTTAACCTTACCTAACCTAACCTTACCTGACCTAACCTAACCTAACCTAAGCTAACCTGACCTTCCCTAGCCTAAACTAACCTAACCTTACCTTACCTTACCTAAGCTAACCTAAGCTTACCTTACCTTACCTTACCTAACCTAAGTTCACCTTACCTTACCTAACACTACCTTACCTAACCTTATCTGACCTTGCCTAACCTAAACTAACCTAAACTAACCTTACCTAACCTAACCTAGACCACAGCAGACTACCAGGACCTAACCTTACCTAGCCTAACCTTACCTACCCTAACCTAGACTAGACCTCAGCAGACTACCAGGACCTAACCTAGCCTAACCTGGGCAAACTACCGTGAAATAACCGTGATAAAGTACAGGAAATGACCGGGGCAAAATACGGTATTTATTGAAAGAATTTCTATTTTGTAGCTGTGTTGCCAGATCTGGCTAGGTCCCAGTAATTTGCCCCGGTCATTTATTGTACTTTACCACTGTTATTTCCCGGTAGTTTGCTTAGGTTAGGTAAGGTAAGGTCCCGGTAGTCTGATGTGGTCTAGGTTAGGTCAGACTAATTTCAAAATACCCATTTAAATTTACGAAAAAAAAAAAAAAAAAAACATACACAGTAAGAGTAATTGTTTTTCTATATTTAACTTAAAGTACTGGTAATTAAATATAGATACTGTTGTTATATATTTTTATTTTTATTGTTATCCTTATTGCTATTATTATTATTATTGTTATTATCCTTATTGTTATTATTATTATTATTGTTGTTTCTTTATTGTTATTATTATTATTATTATTATTATTATTATTATTATTATTATTATTATTATCCTTATTATTATTATTATTGTTGTTATCCTTATTGTTGTTGTTATTATTATTATTATTATTATTATTATTATTATTATTATTATTACATTCTTTACATTTCCAGATAGGATTAGTTAATGAGGTGTTGCAACAGGTGTGAACCGAGAGGTGTTGCAGCATCAATTGCTCATCATTGCACACTCCTTCATCCACAGGTAATTTTATTTATTTATTTTGGGTAAATTTGGGTAAAATTAAAGTAGTGAGGAAGTGAGAGAAGTGTGGAAGAGACATTTTGATGGTCTGATGAATGGGGGGACGGGAGGGGAGGCGGTGGTGACATGCATGGGGATGGAGGCAGGTGGTAGACGACAGGATATACAGGGAGAACTAGGAAGGGAAGAAGTTAGGAAAGCAATAGGAAAGTTGAAGATGGGAAAGGCACCGGGGGTAGATGGGATAACTGCTGAAATGTTAAAGTATGGGGGGGAGGTAGTGGTGGAGTGGATGTTGTATATATGCACATTGGCTTGGAGGCAAGGAGAGGTGCCAGAGGATTGGAGGAGGGCTATAATTGTACCGTTGTATAAGGGGAAGGGGAGTAAGGAGGAGTGTGGTAGTTATAGGGGAATAAGCCTTCTTAGTGTACCGGGGAAGGTGTATGGGAAGGTTCTAACTGAGAGACTGATGGAAGTGACAGAGAATAAAGTTAGTAAGGAACAAGGAGGGTTTAGAAAGGGTAGAGGGTGTGTGGACCAAATATTTGCATTAAAATCAATAGTAGAGAAATATATTGGGAAAGGTAGGAAGTTGTATGCTGCCTTCATGGACTTGGAGAAGGCATACGATAGGGTGGATAGGAGAGCTATGTCAGAGGTGTTAAGAATATATGGTGTTTGGGAGTCTTTGCTATAGGGCATTGAGGCTTTTTATGCAGAGGCAACAGCGTGTGTGCGGGTAGAGGGTGATCTGAGTGAGAGTTTTAATATTAACCCCTAAAGGACCGGGGATAGTGAAATTACTGTGCCTCCCACAGGCTGGACCGGGGGTTGAGTGAAAAACACGTAAAATAGCCTGTTTTCGCATACTCTGTACTCCTAACCTACAACGAACGAGTGAATTATTTTAGTGCCATGAGAACGAGCAACTCTTCCTCTTTCGATTGGTACCAATGGGAAGTCTGTAAGTTTAATGGTTACAGAATTACGACGAGTTGAATGAGGTACTGTCGCCATACGTTGAGCGCGAGTGTTTGTGTGTGTGTGGTGACCGTGGCTAGGTAGTAGAAAATGGGGGTAGGCGCTCGTCGGCTAAATCACTCACCAACACACTCGGACATAACAACATCAATAATTCCTCAACTTTACCCTAGAAAAGGCAGTGTGTGTGTACTCAGTCTGAGCATCCCATCCTACCATAAACCAGTGTAGCCAACGTCTGGAGCATCCCATCCTACCATAAACCAGTGTAGCCAACGTCTGGAGTAAAAAAAATTGGGGAAAATTCCTTAACCTTGGGAAATTTTAGCAATCCGGCCCGGTCCTTTAAGGGTTAATCTAATTTAATTTTGGGTTTATTGAAGTGATATATTTATTGAATTAATTATGGCCTAATTTAATTAATTTTGGGTTAATTGAAGTGATATATTTCTTGAATTAATTGTGGCCTAATTTATTTAATTTTGGGTTTATTCGTGTTAAAAGTGTTTACGAATATTTCCTCTAACTAATATATATATAATTAATATATAATTACTAACTTCACTCTCCATAAAATACCAGCATTTTTACGGGTAAATTACTTAGAAAATTAGTTAAGTGAGGTGTAGGGTAAAAAAAAAAAAAAAAAAAAAAAAAAAAAAATACGAGATATTTTCGTTGGCGGAAAAATATTTGTGTTAAAATTAATATTAGGAATAATTGTATTCTATGTGGCTGAGGCTAAAGATAATATATAGGAATGTTAAATATAGTAGTTAATCATTAAATATAACTAGAGAATACACCAGCTGGGAGAAAGAAATTGTTGAAATGGTTAAATATATAGGTTTTTAGGGGACTAGTTTTTTTCACGAGACGTGTGTGTGTGTGTGTGTGTGTGTGTGTGTGTGTGTACGTGTGTGTGTGTGTACGTGTGTGTGTGTGTTGGTGGATATTTATTTTTCTCTCTCTCTCTCTCTCTGTAAACACACACACACACACACACACTCACACTCTCTAACATTATCGGTGATTGGCTGTGTGTGTGTGTGTGTACGTGTACGTGTGTGTGTGTGTTGGTGGATATTTATTTTTTTCTCTCTCTCTCTCTCTCTCTCTCTCTCTCTCTCTCTAAACACACACACACACACACACACTCTAACATTATCGGTGATTGGCTGAAACCGAATGATAATTATATTTGAAGCACTCGCTAACCTCCAATTATCTCACTACATCACATCACAGGTAATTACCGTTTTACACAAAATCTATAAGAGATACGTTGATGAAATTTATAGGATAGATGCATCACCTATCCCTGCATATAGGGTAAAAAAATGATTAATCTAGGTATAAAACTAAGGTTAGGAGAACTAAAAATGTTAACTCATAATTTACACACCGTCAACCTCCTCTCCCAACTCTCCTCTCGTGTGTGTGTGTCGGTGTGTGTGTGTGTGTCGGTGTGTGTGTGTGTGTGTATGTGTATGTGTGTGTATTATTTCACTACATACATACATACATACATACATACATACACATACGCATACATACATACACATACATACATACACATACACACACATGCGTCGGGGTATCGGTGTATCAGTATCGGTGTGTCAGTGTGTGTGTGTGTGTGTCAGTGTGTGTGTGTGTGTGTCGGTGAGGGAGTAATCTAGCCGGCTGTTAGTTCAGTTTACCTCCGACCATCAGTGTTAACAGAACCTCAACCAGGATTAAGTATTGGATTATTTATTATTTATTTATTATTATTTATTATTATTTATTATTTAGTGAATTAATTATGGCGTAATTTATTTAATTTTGGGTTTATTAGTGATATATTTATTGAATTATTTATTTATTGAAGTGATATATTTATTGAATTAATTTTGGCTTAATTTAATTTAATTTTGGGTTAATTCGTGTTCAAACTTCAATCAGGATTAAGTAGAGATTATTTATTTATTGAAGGGATATATTTAATAAATTAATTTTGGCTTAATCTAATTTAATTTTGGGTTTATTGAAGTGATATATTTATTGAATTAATTGTTGCCTAATTTATTCAATTTTGGGTTTATTCGTGTTAAAAGTGTTTACGAATATTTCCTCTAACTTAAAAAATAACTATTGCTTTATAGGCCTACCACCACCTAGGCCTACCACCACCTAGGCCTACCACCACCTAGGCCTGGCTGGTGTCCTTCTAGGTGGGAGAGGTGAAGAGAGAGGTGCTACAAGAGTCCAGAGTATAGGCCTACCACCACCTAGGCCTGGCTGTTGTTGTTGTATAGGCCTACCACCACCTAGGCCTGGCTGTTGTTGTTGTATAGGCCTACCACCACCTCACCTATAGGCCTACCACCACCTAGGCCTGGCTGTTGTTGTTGTATAGGCCTACTGTAACTATTAACCAGGAGAAGGGATACGATTTGGTGAGTATATAATTATATTTATTAGTATTTATCTTGTAATAATAATAATAATAATAATAATAATATTCTGTTATCATTTAGTTACTGTAATTAATCATTTAATTACTGTAATTAATCATTTAGGCATTATTAATATTAATTTGTGTGTTAAAGATGTAGTTACAGCGAATGTTAAATTAAAAACCGAAAGTCCGACTATTAAGAAATATTAACCTATGGACTGCGAAGTTAATAATTGTATTGTGAAATTGTGTATGTGTGATATTAATGATATAAGTTTTTTTTTTTTTTTTTTTTTTTTTTTTTTTTTGTTATATAAATTACATGTTTGTTCGCAGAAATGATTAACTTATGGCTGTACCATCATCACTACCACCATCATCACTACCACTACTACTACTACCACTACCATCACCACCACTACTACTACTACTACTACTACTACTACTACCATCACTACCACCACTACTACTACTACCACTACTACCACCACCACTACTACTACCACACACACACACACACACACACACACACACACACACACACACACACACACACACACACCATCTAATTAATCAACAATAAGGTAATAATTATTCTCTTTCGTTTACACTGACAAATAAATGAATAAATAACTAAATAAATAATGAAATTAATAAATAAATAGTAATAAATAGTCACACACACACACACACACACACACACACACACACACACACACACACACACACTCTTACAAGACAAATAAATAATGTATTCTTTATATTTTCAGATACCTGTACAACATTGAAGAAGAGAGAGAGAGAGAGAGAGAGAGAGAGAGAGACATCACCTACGAGGATCAAGAATACAAGAATAACTACCCTGTGTGTGTGTATGTGTGTAGATGCGTGTGTGTGTATAGATGTGTATGTGTGTGTGTGTGTGTGTGCATAGATGTAGATGTGTGTGTGTGTGTGTGTGTATAGATGTGTGTGTGTGTAGTTTTATATATATAACTATAATATTAATAACACTAACCTATAACAATAACAATAACCAACAATAACAATAACCAACAATAACAATAACCAACAATAACAATAACCATAACAATAACCAATAACAATAACAACAATAAACAACAATAACAATAACAATAACCAACAATAACAATAACTAACAATAACAATAACTAACAATAACAATAAACAACAATAACAATAAACAACAATAACAATAACCAATAGTAACAAACAATAATAACAATAACAATAACCAACAATAACAATAACAATAACCAACAATAATAATAACAATAACAATAATAATAACCAACAATAACAATAACAATTACCAACAATAATAATAACAATAACAATAACAAATGTCAATATTTAATTAACTAATATTATTTAATTTATTTTTCTATGTGCAAAAAATACCCTTGGTTCACATTACAGCCGACGTCATTAAAGTTGACGGTGTGGACGTCAATAACGGCTTGGCTTGACGGAAACCCCATCGTAATTCGAACTGTTATGGTTTGTGTGTGTGTGTGTGTGTGTGTGTGTGTTTGTCCTGTAATTTATAACCATGCAGGATACATACATACATACATACACACTGTATATTTATTTATTTATATGCATTATTTTGTTTTATAAATTGATAATAGATAAAATAATAATGTTGTGTGATGATGATTATTATTATTATTATTAATTTGTGTATATTATGTGTATGTGTGTGTTATAACCCCTCAGTTCTACAGGTATACACACACACACACACACACACACACACACACACTCGTGATACATACATACATACACACACACACACACACACACACACACACACACACACAATGAACAATACCAGGTGATTCGAAGCTTTCTGCTCCTCACTAGTGACCTTCCTAGCATGGGAAACCCTCT
>JAWZYT010003355.1:0-27500 GCA_034508575.1 Petrolisthes manimaculis
GATATTTCATACAATTAGTCTTTACTGGGCGTGTAAATCAATGAGGTAGTGACTGTGATAATGACATTGTATAATCATCTGTCACACCATGATGAAATGACGTGTGTGTGTGTGTGTGTGTGTGTGTGTGTGTGTGTGTGTGTGTGTGTGTGTGTGTGTGTGTGTGTGTGTGTGTGTGTTGTCAGAAATCTTCAAGCTACCACTGCCGTCAAAATGATCTCACCAGTAACTTTTGTTCCTATGAAATTATGAAAAGTATTATATATATAAATAAATAAATACCCATAAAAATACATATCACAGGCAGGTTAGACAGAGACAAGGATTGAAGATACACATTTCTATTCTGCCATGTATACCTAGGACTAAAATAATAATAATAAAAGTTGATGGTGGTGGTGGTGTGTTGTGGCCTTTCGCTGCCCTCCTCCATGTTAAAAGAAAAGCTCCAAGGTGTAATGACAAGGGCAGGCAGGCTGGAAATGGGAAGAGGGAATGGAAGGTAGGAGAGGGAAGGAAGGAGAGAAGGTAGTGAGGAGAGGAGAACAGAGGGTTGAGAGTGTGGAAAGGCGGAAAGGAGAGGAAGAGAGTGTGGGAAGGTAGAGAGGGGAGACAAACAGACAGACAGACAGAGACAGTGTGTGTGTGTGTGTGTGTGTAATAATAAAATAATTATAATAATAATAAACGGTTTTATTGATGAGAGTGGCAGCCTGAAGCTGAAAATATACAGTGATGAATTGATGTACATATATAAATACTGGAAAGAAACATAAAATATATAGAAGGAAACAAGGCAGTATATTGTATAGACTATTTGTTGTTAAGTGTGTTGTTAAGTGTGTTGTTAAGTGTGTGTGTGAGTGTGTGTGTGTGTGTGTGTGTGTGTGTGTGTGTGTGTGTGTGTGTGTGTGTGTGTGTGTGTGTGTCTGTCTGTCTGTCTGTCTGCGTGTGTGTGTGTAGTACAACTAAACACAGACTGAAAACATGTGATGATAATACCAGACAGCTAAGACACCATCACAAAACATTAATAATTTTCTACTCTCTGTTGGGAAGGAGAAGGAGAATAAAATACACAGGGAGGGTGCATGTATGGGTCGGTAGTTGAGTTGAATGAGATCGTGAGAGTAAGTAAGTAAAGGAATTCTGGAGTTACTGTAGTTATTTAAAAATGAAAATGAACTACTACTGGTTTGGTTAGTTTGTTGGTGATTTGGTGTAACTTCAGAGTAATAATTATACAGAGAACAACTAGATGTGTTTATTAGTTAGTTATTTAAAGTGAGAAATGAACTATAGTCTGTTCAAAACTTGTGTTCCTGTTGGCCTCTTATGCTTAGATAGATAGAAATAGATAGATAGATAGATAGACAGATAAGAGATAGATAGAAAGATATAGATAGATATAGATATAGATAGAAAGATATAGATAGACAGATAAGAGATAGATAGAAATAGAGACAGATAGAGATAGATAGAAATAGATATAGATAGAAAGATATAGATAGAAATAGAGACAGATAGATAGAGGAAAATGGAACACAAATTTTGAACCGAGTATAGTAAGTACTGTGTGGGTTGGTTGGGTGAGTGAGTGAGTTTGGGGTGGATCTTGAGGGTAATTAGAGGGATAGAGAAGTTATTTAAAGTTGAGGGGATCATTTGGTATTCATGAAACTTTTCGTATTATCTGATATTCTCCTTAAGGGGGAGTGTGGGAGTAGGGGACAGGCTTTTGGGGGGTGTTGGATTAGGGGACAGGCTTTTGTTTTTTTTTGGGGGGTGCGGGATTAGGGGGGACAGGCTTTTGGGGGTTTTGGGGGGTGCGGGATTAGGGGGACAGGCTTTTGGGGGTTTTGGGGGGTGCGGGATTAGGGGGACAGGCTTGGGAGGGAGGGGGGGGTTTGTGGGATGTATGCCGGAATATGGTGATGGTCTTTTTACCCACCCCAAGCCTGTCCCCATATTCCCGCACCTCCCAAACTCCCCCCAAGCCTGTCCCCCTATTCCCGCACCCCCCAAACTCCCCCCAAGCCTGTCCCCTACTCCCACACACCCTTAAAGAGGCCAGGAGTTGGTGTGTGGTGTGGGAGGTATATATAGTCAGACTTTTTTTTTGGGGGGGGGGTTATATTGAAAGCCTAAACATATATTTTTACTGACTGATTCCTGCTACATTCTTATCTATTTTGTTTCTGTTTTATTTTGGTTTGTCAGTGGTGGCGAGAGATACAGGCAATGGAGAAAGAAAAGCAAGTCTATAAGAGATGGAAAAAGGTAGAAATAAATGAGTAGAAAAGAGACTAAAGATTGAGAGAGAGAGAGAGAAAAGAAAAGAAAGTAGACTGCTAGAAATACGGAATGAACAAGAGATTATGACAGTACCAAAGAGAGAGAGAGAGAGAGAGAGAGAGAGAGAGAGAGAGAGAGAGAGAGAGAGAGAGAGAGAGAGAGAGAGAGAGAGTGAGAGAGAGAGAGAGAGAGAGAGAGAGAGAGAGAGAGAGACAGAAACAGACAGACAGAGAGAGAGAATATGTGTGTATGAGAGAGAGAGGGAGGGAGAGACAGACAGACAGACAGAGAGAGAGAATATGTGAGTGTATGAGAGAGAGAGAGAGAGAGAGAGAGTGAGAGAGAGAGAGAGAGAGAGAGAGAGAGAGAGAGAGAGAGAGAGAGAGAGAGACAGACAGACAGATAGACAGAAGAGACAGAAGAGAGAGAGAGAGAGAGAGAGAGAGAGAGAGAGAGAGAGAGAGAGAGAGAGAGGAGAGAGAGAGAGAGAGAGAGAGAGAGAGAGAGACAGATAGAGAGAGAGAGAATATGGAACACACCGGTTTGAACATACGAGCCCCTTTCCTACAATCCTCGTCGTCCCCCTAACATCGTATATTGTCCCTCCTCCTCTATATATGTCCTCTATACCACTAAGGTTAGGTCTGCAACTCTATTGGTCTGTGTGTGTGTGTGTGTGTGTGTGTGTGTGTGTGTGTGTGTTATGGGAGGTTGGGGTTTGGTTGATTGGTTATTTGATTGGTTGGTTATTGGTTTGTCTAAGTTGATTGGTTGGTTGGTTGGTTTGTTGATTGGTGTGTGTGTGTGTGTGTGTGTGTGTTATGGGAGGTTGGGCTTTGGTTGGTTGGTCTGTGAGTTGGTTGATTGGTTGGTGTGTGTGTGTGTGTGTGTATGTGTGTGTGTGTGTGTGTTATGGTGGTGGTGATGGTGACATAATGGTGGTGTTGGTGGTGATGGTGGTGGTGACGTAGTGATAGTGGTGGTGGTAGTGGTGGTGGTGGTAGTAATAGTAATGGTAGTGATGGTGGTGATGGTGGTAGTGATGGTAGTGATGGTGGTGGTGACGATGGTGAGATGGGTTTAAGAAAGGGGAGAAAATGAAGGTGGGTAAAATTTGTGGTGGTGGTAGTGAGAGTTAGTGGAGGTTGACAGTGACAATCAGTGGGTACGGGAGATGAGGGAAGGCAAAATTGGTGAGGGAAGAGGGGGGCAGTGAGAGGAGAAGAAATGTGGGGAAGGAAGGAAGGGCAATGAAAGAGAAGGGATGATGCGAAGAGGAATGGAAGACGAAAGAGGAGGAGGAGGAGGAGGAGAAAAAAGAGGAAGAAAATGAAATAAGAAGGAGTAGAGGGGAAAAAGTATAAGAGGAAGGAGGAGAATGAGGAAGAAAAAGTGGGAACAAAATAAAGTAGAAGGAGAGAAAGTAGAAGAAGGAGGAGAAGAAAAAAGAGAAAGAAAATGAAATAAGAAGGAGTAGAGGGGAAAAAAGTATAAGAGGAAGGAGGAGAATGAGGAAGAAAAAGTGGTAAAAAATAAAAAAGTGGACGAGGAAGGAGGAGCAGGAGGAGAAAGAGAAGAATATGGGGTGTCACTTTAATGGACGAGAGCGGATGTCCTTAGGGTGTGAAGGAAAGGAGAGAGAGAGAGAGAGAGAGAGAGAGAGAGAGAGAGAGAGAGAGAGAGAGAGAGAGAGAGAGAGAGAGAGAGAGAGAGAGAGAGAGAGAGAAAAGAAAGACACCAAGACGTAGGCGAAAGAGAGAAAAGAGAGAGAGAGGGAGAGAGAAAATAAAGACACCAAGACGAAGGAGAAAGAAAGAGGGAATAAGGAAAGAAAAACTGAAGACTGAAAGAGAAAGATGTGTAGAGGGAGAGAGCAATTAAGTAGAAGGAAAAGTGGTGCAGGAATGTTAAAGAAAGAAGGGAAGAAGAGGAGGAGGAGAGAAGAGGAGGAGGAGGAGGAGGAGAGGAAATATATTGGTAGTAAGCAAAGAGAGGGAAGATGTAAATGTAGAAGAAAATGGAAGATGAGGAAAGGAAGTCGAGGAGGAGAGAAAGTATAGATAGGAAAGGAGAGGAAAGTTAGAGAGGAGGAGAGAAAGTATAGATAGGAAAGGTAGAGAGGAGGAGAGAAAGTATAGATAGGAAAGGAGAGGAAATATGTAGAAAAAAGTGAGAAGAGGAAAGGAAGAGAAAAGGAGAGAAAGTATATGATATGAAAGGAGAGGAACGATGTAGAAGAAAGTGAGAAGAAGAGGAAAGGAGAGAGAATAGAATAATTATAGGTGGTAAGGAAGGGAAGGGAAGATGTATATAGAAGAAACAGGAAGAAGAAGGAAAGAGGAGAAATAGGAAGAAGAAGGAGAGAGGAGAAACAGGAAGAAAAAGGAAAGAGGAGAAACAGGAAGAAGAAGGAAAGAGGAGAAACAGGAAGAAGAAGGAGAGAGGAGGAAAGAAGAGGCATGACAAATACCGCAAACCAATGAATCAAATATTACACGAAAAATGGACAAAAATTTATTGGGTACAAATACAAAGGAAACTTGAAATGAAAAGACAGAATAATTTTAAAACAGAGGAGAAAATAATTTCACACGTAACAATAATATTATAAACATATACATATAAAAAAAAATATTGAAATGTGTGTAAAGGGTGAAATTCTCTTCTAGTTGGTGAATAATAATAAGAGGAGGATACAGTGTTGGTAAATCCGGAGCAAATTAATTCTCCAAATAATTCCATGCAACGGTCCACCATTATTTATGTTCATCTGGTTCTGTTTACTGATGTACTTTGGAGGAATCAAGGCTCTCCAATGTATGTACCAAAAGTATACTCTCCCCTAAGGACCCCCTGTGATGTGGTCAGAAAATATTGGGGGAGGGAATTTGAAAGAGTCGTACAAAAAATTACCACGAAACGAAAGAGTCGTACAAAAAATTACCACGAAACATCACCTACATTAAAGGAGCTTGTTTCATGGCATTTATTATATAGGCAAGAGGAATCAGAAGCCACCAGTTAGGTCTCATTATCATACCCCATCACAGGCAAGGCCCCCTTAAGGAATATTTTGTTTGAGAGAGTGACGGGAGTAGGAAAAGAAAAAAATGCAGGATAGAGAACTGTGAAGATTTTGGGGTGGATCTACATAAAAGGGACCGTTGTGTGTGTGTGTGTGTAGGAAGAGTGATGAGGGTTTGAGGAGAGAGAGAGAGAGAGAGGGAAGGGAGAGAGAGAGAGAGAGAGAGAGAGGTGGTGGGTGTGTGGGTAGGTGGGTAGGAGAGAAGAAGGAATGAATGAGAGAAGGAGGGAGATAAGACTGATGATGGGGGGGTGAGGAGGGATATCAGGAGGCAAGGGAGGGAGAGAAAGAGAGATAGTAGTGGTGTGGTGGGAAGGAAGGAAGGAAAGAGAAAGAATGTAGGAAGGAAGGAAGGAAAAGGAGTAAGGAGGAGGATAGATTAATAGCCTGTGGAAAAAGACGATAAGAGAAAGGAAAGAAAGATTACAGCTGTTAGGAGTAGTGGAAGAAAAAGGAAGTGGAATGAGAGAAAGGAGAGGAACACAAGGAAGGAGACGAAGAAAGAGAGGAAGGAGAAAAGAGGAGACAAAGAAATAGAGGAAGGGGGAGAGAGATGGTGGAAGAGGAGGTGGAGGAGAAAAAAGAGGAATGGTAAAGAGATAGGTAATGGAGAAAGGGAGAAGAGGAAGAAGAAAGAAAGAGTAAGGGAAAGGAGAAAGAAGGAAAGAGATAGGAGATGGAGGAGAAAGAATCAGAAAAGGAGAAAGAGAAAGGAGAGAGGAAGGAGAAAGAAAGAGATAGATGGAGAAAAGAAGAAGGTGAAAGAAGGAGAGGAAAGGAGAAAGAAGGAGGAAGGAGATGGAGGAGGAAGGAGAAAAGAGAAAGAAGATAGGAAGGAGATGGAGGAGGAGTGATAAACAAGGAGAGGAAAGGAGAAGGTGAAAGAAGGAGAGGAAAGGAGAAAGAAGGAGGAAGGGGAAAGGAGATGGAGGAGGAGTGATATAGCGAATAATGAGATAAAAACGTAAGAAGATAAAACATGAGAGTCAAGACGAAATGAAGGAGTGTGTGTATGCAGGAGACGAGACTATGTTTGGATCTCATTATTATTAGTATTAGTATTATTATTATGTCTCCATGTCATTACGTTTAGTTTATTCTTCTTTTCTTGGTAAAATATATATATATAAATCTGATTATATAGTTTAGTATGGTGTGTTATTCATCATCCCATGTGTGTGTGTGTGTGTGTGTGAGTGAGTGTGTGTGTGTGTGTGTGTGTATGTGTGTGTGTGTGTGTGTGTGTGTGTGTGTGTGTGTGTGTGTGTGTGTGTGTGTGTGTGTGTGTGTGTGTGTGTGTGTGTGTGTGTGTGTGTGTTTTATCAGTCAGTCTTAGGCTACTTTTGTTAATCTACACAATCAAAATATTTCCCTGTCTAACAACCCGAAGAGAAAGGTATACACAGGCTTTAAGAAGTCGAGTTAGTTTCTAGACAAGTAAAGAAACCCAACGACTCCACTTGCATAGGGTAAAAAAATACACACACACACACACACACACACACACACACACACACACACATGTTTATCTTCCTATTTTAACCATTTATTTCTCATGTTCTTTTATTTCTCTCTCTCTCTCTCTCTCTCTCTCTCTCTCTCTCTCTCTCTCTCTCTCTCTCTCTCTCTCTCTCTCTCTCTCTCTCTCTCTCTCTCTCTCTCTCTCTCTCTCTCTCTCTCTCTCTCTCTCTCTCACACACACACACACACACACACACACACACACACACACACACACACACACACACACACACACACACACACACACACACACACACACACACACACACACACACACATACACACACACACACACACACACACACACTTCCTCTTATGAGCCTGGTACAGTGCAATTATCCAGGGGCAGGCAGGAAGCAATTATCAAGACGAGGACAATCAGGGAAAACACACCCAAGTGCCTTCCAAGTAGCCTTCTGGGGTACTTTTTGAAGAGGAGGAAAGGAGAGTCATCAACTTGAGTAAATTTACAAGAATGCAAATGGGAAGGAGGAGGAGGAGGAGGAGGAAATTTTTTAAAAGTATGTAAATGGGAAGGGAGGAGGAGAAATTTTAAAGATATGTAAATGGGAAGGAGAGGTAAAAAAAAAAATGCATATTGCGTGGGACGAGGGCCTTCTTTCTTCGTCTCGTCTCGTCTCGTTTCCTTTCCACTTACATAATGAGGTGTTACGCCCTTTCTCTCTCTCCTTAACTTCTTCCACTTGCATGCCCTTCTTTCTGTGACTTGTTGCTTGCTTTCTTCCTTCTATCGTCTTTCTTTCTCTCCCCATACTTCTTTTTTTTTTCCTCCCTTCTCTTTCTTTGCCACATAATTTCTCGCTCAGCTTGCTTCGTTCCTCACCTCCACTCCTTTTATTCCATCCCATCCTTCTTTTTCCTCGTCTTTCTTTTCCTCTTTCCCTCTTTCTTTTATCCCTCTATTAATTCACCTCTCTTTTTCACCCTCTTCTCACGTCCCCTTCCCTTCCCCTCTCTCCTCCCTGCTCACGTCACTTCCCCTCTTTTCCCCCTCCACCCTGTCAGACTGTGAGGGCCAAGGCTGTCCCTGACAGCCAACAAATTTGATCATTCCGACAGATCGACCACCTTCTGCAGGGGGTCTTGTACTGGGGAGTGTAGAGGGGCCCAGGGTGTGGTGCAGGGGGGTAAGAGAGGGCAGATTAGTGATGGGGCACTGGATAGGGAGGGGATATAGGGGCGGAGAAATGCGGAGTACAGGGTGTGGTGAGGTGTGGGTGGGAAAGAAGTCCAGGGTAGGAAGGGACACAGGATGGGAATGGGAATCATGGGATACGTGGTGGGGAGGAGAAGCAGGGTGCATGGAGAGGGGTGCAGGATGAAAAGTGTAAGATGACACAGGTTGTAAGAAGCATAGGGTGTTGGTAGCGCATAGTAGAGAGAGGGATGAGCAAAGGGTGGGCCCAATAGAGTGATCATAGTTTGGAAAGGGATAGGGGAAGGGAGTAGTGGGTCGTGTGTTGTGGGTACAGAATGAGTGAGGAGGTATAAGGGAGGCATTAAGATGTGGAAGAAGGGTAGGGATGAGACAATGATTTGAGGTGGGGAGGGGTGGGGAGTGTTGTGGTTGAAAGGGGCATGGGGAGGGAGGGAGGAGGTATGGAAGTGAAGGGAGTGCATAAATAAGGCATAGGGGGGGGGGGGGGGGAGTGAAGAGACAGGAGGTGTGTATTGGGATATGTTTGGGGAGTACTTTGGAAGGGAGATATTTAATTAAGTGAGATGGAGGAAAAGTTTAGCGGTGAAAGATCTGGGGATGATGTGGTCAAGTGAGAGGTGTAGGACAGAGTATGTGTGTGTGTGTGTGTGAGGCAAGGAAAGGAAGAGTCACTGCATGGGGTGTAGGGAGTAAGGTGTGTACAGTGGCAGGTGTTGGAGTGTGTGTTGTGGCTGTAGGGTGTATGGAAGGATTTAATGTGAAAGGATATGAATGGTGGGATGATTCATTTATCAGACGTGAAGTACTGTACAACATGCTAGATACACCCACACATTTGTAGATGGAAACATACATATAACATACAAGAATATAACATACATATTATTGGTCTTTCATTCTACTCTTGAACTTATGAAAAAAAGACAGATATTCCTTACGAAACGTTCGAACCAAATATATATATACAGTAGGGTATATATATATTTTGATAAACTGAGGGCTTTTTTTTCTAATAAGAGCGTTACAGCTGATTTACCGTAACTGTTTTCCGCTTTACTGACGAAGGATGATGAACTTTTAAACACCAGTGAGCTTTTTAGTAGACATGAGCTTTTAGACACGTAAACATTGCATTATAAAATCATGTTCTCCAACCTGCCATGGAGTTCTTTTCTTTTTATTTGTCAATCCAACCACCAACACCACCACCACCATCACCACCATCACCACCACCATCACCACCACCACCACCACCACCATCACCCTAATTGAATCCTCACTACCATTACCACCATCACCCTTTCCATGATCACTATATAATCAGCTACGCAATCCAACCCTTACCCCCCTTCCCTTCCTTTCCCTTCCCTATTCATGCCCCCCACTACCACCACCAAGCCTCCCTATCCCCACCTTCCCCTACCCATTCCTAACCCCTATTCATCCATCTTCCCCACCACCCCTTCCCTAACCCCTATTCATCCCCCCACCACCACCGAGCCACCCCCAACCCATCCCCCCATCCACTACCCTTCCCTAACCCCTATTCATCCATCTTCCCCACCACCCCTTCCCTAAACCCCTATTCAACCTCCCCCCACCACTGCACCAAGCCTCCCCTCAACCCCATCCCCCCATCCACTACCCTTCCCTAACCCCCACTCTTGCAGCCACAACAAACAATTAATCAGAGTGACGTTTTCATTACCAGACAACAACATTTTGACGGGTTAACCAGAATTACTAAGAACCCATCGTGCTAGAATTCATGTTGTTGATGTTCGGTCCATGGATTTGTGTTGGTAATAATTTTTTAAGTATTCCTATTATACCAAGTAAATGAGCTCACTGACGACTCTTCTTCCTTTTCGTTTTGGTTGTTGCTGTGAACGTGTGTGTGTGGTGTAGTTATTTTATTATTTTTTATCGGTTTGTGTTTAGGTCAAATATACATATATGCAATGTACTTTTTTGTAAACTAATACAGACTAGCTCGAGTTGTTATTATAGTCTACACACACACACACACACACACACACACACACACACACACACACACACACACACACACACACACACACACACACACACAAATGGAGGGGGGTAGAAATAACAGTTTAATGTGTATGTGTATTATATTCAGTGAAGTGTCCAAAATTCAACTAGAAAATTGAGCGTGAGAGGGAATGAAGGTGTACATTAACAGGGACAGGCAATTAGGCCAATCCCGGATTACGTTAATGAAATAATGCGAAAAATGAAAATTGGGTGGAGGGGTTTGCCAGCCAGTAGACGAGAGAGAGAGAGAGAGAGAGAGAGAGAGAGAGAGAGAGAGACAGAGAGACAGAGTTTGTTAGTTGGGGGAGGCCTGGGGAAAAATATTTATGAATTTCCTTCCTTACCCGGTAGGTTATTTATTTTTCTTTGCCATGGGGGGGTGGGGGTTAGGGGGGTGCGGGAGTAGGGGACAGGCTTGGAGGCGGTGCGGGAATAGGGGGACAGGCTTGAGGGGTGGGTAGAAAGCCTAGCTGTTACCTATTCCCGTAACCCCCTAACCTGCCCCACCCCCAAAATCCAACGACCCACCCAAAAAAAAACCCTAACCCCCCACCCACCCAAGCCTGTCCCCCTATTCCCGCACCCCCTTATAAAGTTCACTCATTTGCAGTTGCTATAATTCTTGAGTAAACTATAGGTATAGGAAATAATATAGATTGTCAGGAAACAGAACCAGATAATAATGAACAAATATAATATAATAGTTTGGAGGAATAATAATGAACTTCGGTTTTATTATCAACACTATACTACCTCCTTCATAATTAATTAAACCCTTGTGAAATTTTTTTGGCTGTAAATTGCATATGATAATTTCTCCTCTCTACTGTATATTCATTTATCCTCTCTCTCTCTCTCTCTCTCTCTCTCTCTCTCTCTCTCTCTCTCTCTCTCTCTCTCTCTCTCTCTCTCTCTCTCTCTCTCTCTCTCTCTCTCCTTTAACTTGATTGCGCCCTTGCCATGACAGGAAACGTCAGTAGGAAACGTCAGTCTCAAATCATGGCACCTGACACAAAAACCTCAGAAACACCCCAAGATTACCACAGAAAATATCCAGAATTACCCTAGATCTAAGGAAAATTACCCCAGAAAAATCCCAGAACATGCGCCATCCTATGCAAGAATAGGTATGGTGTTGACGATGGCGTGGTACTGGTACGATGGATGTGTTGTCTGTCTATGGAGTCGTCATCGTATCAGTACCACGCCATCGTATGCACTATGAATAATGTTCTTGAATATGACTCACACATTCACCGGCAGCACTCAGCCCTATATTTAATCTTACACTCGTACATCATTATTTATCAGCAAACGGGGACTAAATAAAAACAAATCATACAGCTACAAATGTATAGGAAAGTTTTATGTTTACTGTCATGCATTCAACAGCATAATAAACCAAAAAAATAAGGTTATGATATAAGTTAGGAAATAACGTACCGGGATCGAGACGGGATAAGGTAGAGAAGCTTGTGTTTTGATGGAGGAGAAACTGTGACTAAGTTAATACTCTAATCATTTTTATTATATTTGGTGCTTCTCTGGTGACTTAATAGGATTAGTGAGCATCTATAGTATTCAGGAAGGTGGGTAGCAGTGGTTGAATAGATGTTTATAAGTGTGTATGGTGTATAAGATGGACAATGTGTATGTTATAATAAGCGGCACGGAGAAATGTTATTTTGGACATTTATTTTTTCCCCATATTTATGTTACCAAGTGAAGTTTATCCGTACGTGTGTCCATTTTCCTGTATTCACATAAACTTGGAGTGTATTTTGGGTAATGGTTAGATGATAATATACAAAATCACCATAAAGTTAGTTAAGTTAGACAAAGACACATACTAAGTTATATCTACACCCTACAAGTATACGATCCACTAGAAGCAGCCACAACTTAAACTATAATTCATGCATATATACCAGACAAACACTGATATATTTAGGCACATATCATTCTTTCCCAATCCTAATTCTTTCCCAATTCTCCCCAATCCTAATCCTCAACCCACAATCTCTGACCCAATCCACTCGTCCTAATCCTCCCCTGGACCCACAACTTGAACTTGAACTATGTCCTCGTGTATATATATATATATGTATCATTGCAATAAGTTGTATTTTAGTAAACTATTATTGGTAAATATCTACTCTTATTACAATGGTTTTACCTTCTTTACCCAATAATTTAGGTAAATATTTAAAGAATTGCTGTTATCGAGTACGGTTTTTCTACCATCATTACCCATTTATCTAGACCATTGTAAGACTATTTTCGGTAAATATTGGAAGAATTGCTGTTATCGCGTACCTTTTTTCCACCTTTTTTATACGGGGCACTTTAAAATTAGCCTGACCTAACCTAACCTAGACCGCAGCAAACTATCGGGACCTATCCTGGGCATACTATTGGGACCTAACGTGGGCAAACGACCAGGAAATTACCATGGTAAAGTACCAGGAGACAGCCAGATCTGTGAACACTGCTACAAAATGACAATAGTCTAAATAAATTTTGGATAATCCATTGTTTATCATACATATTTTTGTGTGTGTTTATCATTGGAACGTTTTCCACTTGTTTTTTAGGAAATACATAGTTTGTTTTCGTTCATCATAAGTGGGTTTCTATGCGTTTGGCAATGGTAATCTGCGGAAACAGCTTGTATGTATATTTCATATGTTTATGTTTTTATTGCAGTTGGAGAGAGTGAGAGAAAGAGGAGGAGCGGCGGGTGTAAACATGACACCCACACCCGCCCCAACCCCTCTGGAGAGTGGCGGAGGGGCTGCCGGTGGGGGAGGGGGAGGGGCCATGGATGGAGTAGGGGGCGGTGGTGGTGGCGGCGGCGGCGGAGGTGGTGGTGGATTGGGAGGACAGATGGGCACCATATCCCTCGGTGTCCTTATTCAGTACATCAACCAGAGAACTTACTCGGATCTGCTCAACCTCGCCGAAATGTGAGTAAACGCGTGTTGTATTATTGCATTGTACTATTTTGTTGTGTTGTATGCAAGAATGTATTTGGTGTTGACAGTTTAGTATTATGTCTAGGAAGTCATTGCATCGTATGTAAGAATATCCGTAGTATTGGTGATAATATAACTGCTCTTCCCCTTGACCCCCTACAGTCTGCCAAGGAAGAGTGATATGGAGAAAAAGGTTGACATTGTACAGTATGCCCAACAGACCAGGCAGCTCTATGTGCGTCTCCTGGCCCTGGTCAAGTGGGCCGCCAGTGCCTCAAAGGTCGACAAGTGCTGTGTAAGTATTTTCTCACATATGTGTAAGTTTCTTCTGATAATATTATGTAAGTTACTGTGTATATGTTCTGAATTACATCTGTGTACGTACAGTTTTATATTTGCAATTTTACCCATACATCATCTTACCTTCAGCACATCATGGCACTGTTGGAGAAGCAGAACAACTTATTCACAGACACGGCAGACAAACTATACCACATGACCAAAGAAAACCTTGTACGTGCCAGGTTACCACACTTCCACATTCCAGCCGCTGTGGAGACACTAACTACAGGTATGTGTGGGGGAAAATATTACAAAATTATTTTCTGATATTTATTGACTTTGCTTTGGGTACTCTCGAGTGGCTTTGGATAATAATACAAACCATCTTTGTTTGCTTAATGAATGTCCTCACTGGCTCTATTTATTGTCCTTGACTTTTTGTGAGGAGTTGTATATGTTGAAGGGGTTATTTTACATCAAGGAATTAGAGGGTTATTACACACACACAGGTTGCTACGACCGTCTTCCAATGACTGTCCGGCAGCGCATTCTCCCCCCCGACCCTGTGACTCCCGCTGAGCGTCGTATGACACTCACCCGCCTGGAACAGATTATACAACACCGCCTCGTTACCTCTGACCTGCCACCACAAATGAGGACCAGTAGAGTAAGTACACACACACACATATAAAAAATGAGAGAGACCGAAATGGTAGTACAAGCTTGGTAATAAAATGTTTATTGAAGGTGAGAAAGAAATAGTCTTGGGTGTAACGATATGTAAGAAATTAAGCTTGGATGTTCATATAAAGGAAAAACTGGGAAACATGTATACATTACAGTATATGCAAATTTGAGGGGTTGGCCTTCACTTATGTGTACGAAAAAATGGTCAAGAAAATAATCACACTGTACTGTCCCATACAATATAATTATATGCTATGCCCTACAGATTGATAATGGTCGAGTGAAGTTCACGGTGGAACACGAGTTTGCTGTGAGTCTGACACTGATGGGTGACACCCCTGGGGAGCCCTGGAGACTACTGGAGGTGGAGGTGTTGGTGGAAGACAAGGAGACCGGTCATGGAAAACCACTCGTTCATCAGATGCAGGTCACACACACACACCTACTAATAATATTCATCTTAACTCTGTTTAACTCAATACTGTATTTTTTTAATTTATACTTGTGGCTACCCTGTATTTAATTGTATATTGTATTAATGTAACTATACATCTATCTTAACTCTCTATAGTGAATCTTCTAAATTAATCTTTGTGTGTGTGTATGTACAGATTGCGTTCATCCAGCAGTTGGTACAGTCTCGTCTTCAGGACAACCCCAATCCCTTACAGGAGACTTACATGGTGTTACACTCCTTCTGTCAGTCACTGCAGCTTGATGTGCTTTTCGCTCAGACTCAAAAGGTCAGCACAACATCATCATCTTGGATTTGGGGTTAATATATCGTCACTCTCATACACAAACTGCATTAGTCTTTTTTTTTCTACTTACTTTACAGTAATCCCTGATTTGCACTGTTGTTGTGCTTGTGTATGAATTTGTGTACAACAAACCCTCATTATACACTGGGTTTATGGTTGTGTATTGTCCAAAGAGTGTTTATGACTGAATATGAAGAGATTGCTTGAGTATCCAACTGTTTCCCTCTTTAGCTTCTAGAGGAGCGCCTGGACTCACACATCCGAGTGGAGGAATACATCCAGGGCCGCTCACTGACCATCACATACTGGCGAGAGTTGACCCAGCGTGACCCCTCCACACAGCTGGGGTACCGCCTCACTGTACAGGTTGACCCCTCTGACCCATCACGACCTCTGTCCGTTCTCCACACTCCCTCACTTGGAAATAAGGTTGGTACAATAATCTCTTATTTTACACTGTTGTTATGGGTGTGTATTTATTCTGTTTTTTGTGAATCCATGTACAGTAAACCATGATTCCAAAATATGCACTGTGTCCTTTTGTCATGGCTTGGAATAGTTTGGAGGAATCAGTCAATTGCTCCAGCCAGATTAACCACCAACAACACTATACTTAACTTACTAGCATCTCCTTTAATGGATTAAGTAATAGTAATATTATATATATATGATGTTTGTTCCTCCAGGAGTGTGAAATAGCAGAGCGAGCCATCAGAACGGACCACCTCTCAATGGAGCGCCTGTTGGTACACACTATTTACCTCCGCACCAAGTCACGCCTATCAGACCTCAAGCAGGAGATGGATACCAAGCTGGGTGTAGATGCTGAGAAGTGTAAGTTGTTTGTGTAGTGATTAAGGGGGAGGTTTGTGTTGGTAAATCTGGAGCAACTGAATCCTTCAAACTACAGTAAAAGTCCCTTAATCCGGAAGGCAGGAGGGTTTGAGACTTCCGAATTAGCGAAAATTCATTGATATCGAAAAATACCCTCCTAAATATGTATAAAATACTTTTATTACTTTTAAATACAGGTTTCTCTGTCACACGTAATTTATGAGGTAGGGAGGGGGTGGTGGGAGGATTGCAGCTCTTGCCAGGCAGTGTTGCCAGATCTGCTTGACAAAATTTCCCTAACTTCACCTTTAAAATTTTCCTTTTTGCCTCAATAATTCCCTATTTATTCTTGAACAATTATGGTCTTCTTAGTACTTCATCTGGTAGAAATTTCCCTGGTTATTCTTGAACATTCTTTATATAATTCCCCAGAACACTTTAGGGAATTTTGTAGTCGACATAGGGAAATTACCGTATACAGTAAAAGTCCCTTAATCCGATGAATAATGAATAATGTAGACACCCACAACACTGAATTATATTCCGGAAGAATACTTCTTTTTTTTTCAATTATTTAAGATACAGTAATTATGGGTAAAATTGGTGGGCCCAAAAAATTCTGGGGGAGCGAGCATTCCAAGGTATAGACCTCCCGATAAAGGGACTTTTACTGTATTCCAAGCAACAGAACACCATTATCTTTCATCTTCTGGGTCTGTTTCCTGGCATACTTTGGAGGAATAATGGCACTTTAATGTACCAAAAAAGAATTACCACCTTAAGGGGAAAATGTGCTGTATGAATTTGTGTGTGAACTGTATACATTATAACCTGTATGTGTTTATGTACAAGTCAAGATTCCACACATACAGTATTGCATCCATGTGTGTGTGTGAATCATATACAGTACATATATGTGTGTATATGTAGAGGTCAAAATTCCCCACATTAAGTATGTATTTATGTGTGTATATGAACAGGTCAGCTGAGTGGGTCACCAGCGGTACTACACATACCGGTACTTCAGCCCAACTTGAGGTCAGAGCAACTGTTGGTAGCAGTAGATACCCACACTGGTGTACTACTGCCACATGTCCCTCAGTACCCAGCTTGTCACATCATGGTCGACCTACAACATGCACTCAATCATGACAAAACTAAAGTGGACGACTTGATATCAGAACTCAGGTACTGTGTTTAATATAATATCCAAGGTTTTCACACTACAATAGGCTCTCGTTATAAGATTATTAAATTTAGCATTATCCTTTAAACACATTCTCAGTAAATGTGTAAAATTATTTAATGTAGCACTGTCCTGTTAATAATATATGCTCAGTAGATAACTTAGTCTGTATGGTAATGACTAACAGAAGGCTAGGAAAACATTGGGTGGTCTTCAGTGAGTATAAAATGAAGTGGTGGGTAATGAATAACAGAAGACGATGGTGTGGTACCGGTACGATGGCTCTTTAGTGTATCTATGGAGTCGTCATACCGGCAACACGCCTTAGTCAACACCATCAATGTTCTTTCCTACGGACTAGAATACAAAAGAGGTTTTAAGGGGGAAATGCAGTGTTGGTAAATCTGGAGCAACTGATTCCTCCAAACTATTCCAAGCAACAGAACACCATTATTTTTTTTCATATGGCCCGGTTGCCTGGCATACTTTGGAGGAATCATAGTACTCCAATGTAATAACAGAAGTGAATTACCCCCTAAATATATATGTATTGATTTGTATTGCATCATGACAGATACTGGCTGATGGTGAGACGAACAGAGAAGACACTACAACACCTTCCAGCCACAGCACATGAACGCCTTCCCCTCATGTACTACACCACACATCCTCTCACTTCACTCGGCAAACACAAAGTCTTTATCACCTTCCACAAACACCCAGGATATGTCGTGGTAAGGAAAAGCACAGAATTTATTTATTTCTTGATTTATTATGTATTTTTTTGTTATTTTTGTACAGTAATGCCTTGTTTTGCACTGATATGGGTGTGTATAGCACTGTTTTTAATGAATCTGTGTGTGGTAAACCCTCTTTTATTTAATGGGTTTTTGTTTTTTTAGATAGTGGAGCTGCGTGAGAAGTGTGCTAACCCGTGTGAGGTTGAGACCAGCCTGTACTTCATGGTGGTACGTCAAGCCAGCATTGAGGACAACCCAGATGATGACAGTGTACAGACCTCCCTGCCCAAGTCTTATCTACGGGCCTACCACCTTGTACCCCTCGACTCCTTCCTTTGTACACATGGTCCCTGCACTAAGGTTGACGGTACGTGGGACATTGCACACGTTGCACATTCATTCATCCTCCCCTCATTCCTCCGTCCTTCCCTTTATTAATTCCTCTATTCCCCCCCTCATTCCTCCATTGCACACTGCCAATTTTTGCTTCATTGCTTTCCATTCTTAATTGTCATCAAAGAGTACCTTATAAGTACAGTATTCACTAAATATCTCACTCAGTGTCATATTATTCAACTTCGCAGTAGTGGTTATTCATTGTTCAATTTATATTGCAAAAAAATATGGTAAGTATATCATTCAGTGTCCTGCCAAACTCTTTGACTTACTATAAACCCTATATAATTATTTGGTAGATTCTTTTAGACAATGATTATTAATATAGTTTTCTCCACAGTAGTGGAGCCTGGTGAACGAGCGCTGGGATGTAAGAGGAAAGTAATGCAGCGAGGTGAACCACCCAGTAAACGAGTCAAGGTACCGGCATACTTCCTGCCTGATGTGGCCCAGTGTGTGGCTATGAGTGATATGAAGCTGCCACTCACACACCTTTCTCTCAAGGTATCAACACACAGTACAGTTGCTTCCACAAGTATTAGTCTTTTGCATTCTTTTATATTTTGGTATTCAATTTGTATTCTTTGATATTCATCATCATCAATAGCCCATTTCACTTTTTTTCAAGGGGTGGGGAAGCTCTCTTGTATTCATAGCATATAATTTTTTAAACTGTTATTTTGTATGATTTATTTTGCAGTTGCGGGAGCGCGGGGTATTCAACACAGGAGAACAGACGGAGGAAGGTGGAATGGGTGTACTGCTTCGCCTCATTGACCTGCCCACCTCCGACGGCCTCAACCAACACACCATCACCACCCTACGCAGGCACCTCCTCTCAGCCACCATACGCATGCAGGTCGCAGTGGCTTGGGTCAGTGTTTATCTTGTCAAGTCCACTCGCAGTTACAATTATTTATTATTTATTGGTATTATTATTATTATGTCTCGTGCCCCTCGCTCAAGCATGTGTGGAATTATAATTTTGGATATAACATCAGCCCCTTCTCCCCAATTGGTTTATTATATCAAGGGTTTACTGAAGACATATATTTTGGTGTCTATATTTATAGTATGTTTTGTTTGCAGCAATTCACGGGGTCACGAGTACTGGGTGTTGAGTACCTGTTCAGTCATTGTCCAGTGTCCTCCCAACATCCACGGGAGCAAGGTGCCCGTCGTGCTGCCTACTACACATACGAAGTGGCTTCCCCAGATCAAGTCAACACCACCGTCGACGCCCTCCTCTCTGACTTCACCTCCATTGCACGACTCTATCAACTTGTACTACAGTTTTCCACACAGCTGTCTGCATGTAGAGGTAAGCCCAGTACATCACTCACATGGTCAGTATGGTAATGAGTATAATACAGTAATAAGCCTGGGAAAACATTTGGTGGTCTTCAATGAGGGACTGGGTGTAAAATGAATTGGTGGATGCAAATATTTATTCATTGTATATGGAGAGTGTACACTATTTTTTGTACAGGTGGTGTGGACTCAGCAGGCAGCAGTAATAGCAGCAGCAGCAGTGTTCCCAACCCCAAGACACTGAGTGAGATGGTACGAGTGCGATCCTTCAACTACAAGAGCATCACTCTCTCATATGGCCTCAGTTTTGATGCTTCCTGTGTTCTCCGCTACAGTTCGGAGAAAAAGTCCTTTGTTCTTAGCTTTGGTGAGTATAACATAGGTGTCATGCCAGCTACTTAACTTGATTAAATTTAGCTCTTCTTTTAACACAGGCCCAGTAGTCTGTGGGGTAATAAATAACAGAAACCTGGGAAAACGAGTGTATAATGATGTGATAGATTTATTCACTATATATGTGGGTGTAGAGTAAAATGGAAACCTTAATCACCATGTACAGGTATGAGTGGTGAGGGAGTGTGGGCCACCAATCCACACACACTGATGACTGACCAACTACAGGACCTTGTCAATGAGAACGGTGTGATGGGTTTGGTTGACTTGGCCATCACACTACATCATACATACCAGCCTCTATTGGCATTGGCACAACTCTCACCTACACTACACATGGGTGTTATTGACAAGGTGAGTGAGCCAGCCATTCAGTCGGTCAGTTTATTGCCGGAAAGAAATTTCAAGAATAACACGTTACAGACTCAACTATGCCTAATATACCTAAATATGATATGCCAAGATTAGCATCAAATAGTTTTGTAACATGAAGCAGTAATGTAATGTGGTCAGTACAGTCTAATCCTCAAACAATGTTTGTTGTTCCTCGACCAATTTTATCACTAAAAAATATTTGTTAAAAAAATATAACTGCCTTTTTTATTTGTCATTTATTTATTTATTTTTATTTTATATTTTAGCACAAACACCAACCTGTGAAGAACTTTGGTGTGATACCCCAATCACCCACGAGGGTTAGCGTCATCTACCGCAATGTGTACTGCCTCAACGTGGACCTTCAGGCACACGGGTTGGTAGCGGTGCGTGATGCTGCCTACAGTGCCTTTGATACCTCCAGGCTTATTGATGAATTTATCCCCATACAAGGACTCAAGGTAAATATTTATTGATGTTACCTTGGGCTATATGCATGAACCTACATTGATGGTGTTGACGATGGCATATGGTACTGGTACAATGACTCCATAGACAAACTACAGAGCCATAATACTGGTACCATGCCATCATCAATACCATAGACATTTTTTCATACTGACTATTATTGTTAGGTTCTGTTATTAATGTATGACATACCTTAGAATATTTTGGATGCTTCAATAGATGTGGTTGGAGTTAGTAGAGTAGGTTTTTTATATAAGATGATATTTAGGTGGCATTATTATTTTGCTCTCTAGGCTTTTCTGAGTAAGTACGTGGATGAGACAGCAATCAACATCCGGCGCTCCCAGTCTGACGATGACAACCCCCCAACCCCCATCACCCTGGACGACCCCCCACCCTGGCCCTCACACAAGGCTGCTGCTTCACCCGCCCGCCCCGGCCCCATGACCCCACCTATCTCGTCCAACCCACACACCCCAGCCAGTCCACACCCAGTTGCCATGACGCAGGTAGGTGTATATATATATATAGATTTTGTGTCAACCTTGGGTGAATACTTTATATATATTTTCAGATTTTTTTTTTTTTTTGTCTTGCACCATTGCTTAGAGATTGATTGTACCGTTACTCAATCTCTTTCAAATTACTGAAGGTAATAAATACCATTGTTAAAAGATTAATATAATTAATTAAAGTGTCTACTTGATGTTGTTCATTGGTGTTAACAACATTGATAATGTTACAGGGAGGAGGTGGCCTTGCTGCCTTTGCTTCGAGTCCAGCCACCAGTGGGTTTTCCTTGGCATCCCCTCCACCCATCCTGAACCCCAACCCCTCCCCTGCCACCATGCTGCCCCACACCTCCCCTAGCAGTGGTGGAGGGGCAGGTACCAGCTTCCTCTCCTCCAGTTCCCCCTCAGCGGCCACCCAGCAGCAGCATGGTGTGGCTTCACCTGGGCCGGGAGGATTCCTGGCACCCTCACCGGCTGGTCCACACTCTGTACCCATGCATTCACCTGCCTCAACACTTTTACATTCACAAGGTACAGTATTCTAACTACACTTGGTCATACAGTATTATAGGGGGTTAAACTTGTGTTATGGGTGTGTATTATATTGTTTAGTAGAGTTGTATAGTGTATCTAACCTGTGACTTAACTTAGTTGCCTACAGTACTTACTTGTACCCATGTAACCCTGGACTACCACCAACCAGTACCCAGTGACTATCATTCACCACTTATCAATAATGTTCATGTTAATGTGTATTACCCCCTTAATTAAATCATATTGATATTGGATAAGACTATTTCTAACATTATTTTCTTCCCTTGCACTGTAGGTATTAGCGGTGTTGGTATTGGCGGTGGTGGTGGGTACGGGGTAACCCGTGTGTTACCCAACAGACCGTATGCTGCTGCTGTCCCCACCACACTTACTCACGATGCCTTCCTCACTCTCTGTTCACCCACACAGGTAAGCAAAACAACACTGATGAGTGTTATGATAAAAGACTGTGTGTATAACGAAGTGGTGAATACAAGTATATATTCATTGTACTGTATATGAAGGGTAGGAAAATGGGTGAATATCAAACTACAGCTATACTTATGGTTGTTTTATTGTTACAGAGTGAGGAAGGTGGAGAGAACAGCCCACAGTGCCTTCTGGAACAGTTCTTGGGCATCACCTACATCAAACGACATTTCCAGCAACTCTGTGAAGGATGTGAAATGGTTAGTAATATACTTCAACTCTGGTAAAATGCATTACACCTAAAGTAATACTGTAAAAACATTACATTACATTGTGGTAAAATTAGAGTTGCCTATAGATAGATATATAATAATGTACAAAAATATTATTTGCAGATGAAAGCAGTGGGTGGTATTGAGTCAGGCAGCATACAGTTCAAGACAGAGACTATGAACTGTCAGCTGTTGGTCCAGTCGAGTCCAATGTACACCCTCATCCTCAAGCTTCAGCCGCTACCGGACCACGCAGACCAATGGTGCCCTGAACAGCTGCAGTTGATAGAGAAGTTCTTTAGTGCCAAAGTCCCGGTGCCCCCGTACCGACCCTACGCTGTCCAGTCCTTCTACAGCATACTCAAGTTCTCCCCCAAGGTGCTTAGGGACTGTATACGCATCATGCAACTTGAGTTGGTAAGTGAAAGTAGAATACTCTAGTTGGCAACAGCTGTAATATTAGTGTTGAGTGTATAGTAGTATTGCCTTGTTTTATACAATTGTTGTAGGTGTGTACCAGTACTGCATTGTATATATTCATTACAAACAGTACAATACACACCCACAACACCAGTGGTAAACAAGGCATTACTGTATCTGTGTGTAAAGGATGAACAGTGGAGTACCGGTAATTATTGTTTGTAGCATCAACTCTTACTAAAACATTCTCATTACCCCCCAAAAATCTGACAATTCAAACTCATATAATATAAGAGGATATTTGTTGTACTTACTCTGAAACAGAAAAAAATAATTGCTCCAATTGCTTACAGTAAATTCCATTGTATGAAATAACATTTGTGTATATATTGTATAGTAATACATAATACAAAAAGATTGGTTTAACAAACTTTGAAAGTGCCGTGATTTTTTAATATACGAGACCGCTGTCTTGTATAAGAATAGAGTATGATTGATGTGTTATTACAGATGCCAACAGCACAGCAGCAACAACAGATGAAGTGGTCACTACAATGGTGCCTGACTAACCCTCCCATCGGTACACCCATCGCACCACCAGGACTTTATGTAGTTGTGGTGTCACGTAGCAAGATACTCTTCTTTGTAAGTATATTAAACTACTCTGCCATATAGCTGTTAAGCTAACCCAAGTTCTCTCCTTATTAGGTGTACAATGAGTGATGATTATACTGTACTTATGATTACAGAATCTGTAGATTCATAAATAATATTTGACAAATTGCTTGAAGTACTATGCTATAATGTGACTTTTTATTACAGTTCCAGCTGACAAGATTACGTAGCGGTGGTAGTGGTACTGAAGGTGAAGGTGGAAGTCTGATGCTGCCTGTGGTATATGATAGTGTTAGCAATAAGACTCAAATGGCTGACCGTCGAGACCAGACATCTTCCCCAAACCTGACACAGGTCATTAATGACATAATGGCCCGTGCTCCAGTCCAGCCAAATGAGTTGGCTCTATTTCCTTGTATCAGGGAATTGTTGTGTAGTCTGACTCTTGCTCCAGATGGCACACCTCTACCAACACCACCTCAGCCACCCTCCCAAGCCCCAGTGTCATCATCTGGCACTGTAGCCCCACCTCATGGATCACCCTTGTTGTCTTCACCAGGAGCAGCAGCTGGTACAGGAGTAGTCACCTCTACCATCTTATCATCAGCCTCTACAGGCACTAGTACTGCATCATCCATGGCTGGTCCCAGTCCTGGTAGTGGTCCCACACAACACTTTACTGGACCTAAACCTGTAGGACACTTACAGCCAGGTGGTATGGGTACCATGCCACCTGGGGCAGGTCTTGGTCCTGGTCACATACAACAACCACTAACCTCCATGGCTGGTGGTATGATGCAGACTGGACCAAGAGGCATGCAAGGTCCACAAATGACCATTGGACCCAGTGGTATGCAGGGAGGACCAGGAGGAATGCAAGGTGGACCAGGAATGCAAGGTGGTCCTGGTGGTATGCAGGGAGGGCCAGGAGGGATGCAAGGAGGTCCTGGTGGAATGCAGCCAGGCCCAGGAGGTATGCAGAGTGGACCTGGTGGCATGCAAGGTGGTCCTGGAGGTATGCAGGGAGGGCCAGGAGGAATGCAGGCTGGTCCTGGTGGTATGCAAGGTGGACCAGGTATGCAAAGTGGACCTGGAGGAATGCAGGGAGGACCTGGAGGAATGCAGGGAGGGCCTGGTGGTATGCAGGGTGGGCCTGGGGGCAGACAGGGAGGTTTTGGTGGCAATATGATGGGACAGTTTACCAGGTGAAATAATGTCCCGGGTAACCAACATATTAATAAGATACTTCTTCAAGGAAAAGGCTCTTCTTTACAAAAAAATACAAAATGAACACTGAAGAGCCCTTTGAAGAAATATTTTAATAATATGACCCATAGTGTCTATCCACCCAGGATAGATAATTGGAATTAAGTATTTCCTTTTGTACAATTGTTTACCAAAATATTTATATATGTATTTTGTACTTTACTACAGGAGCAATGGAAAAATAAGTGTTGGGCCTAATAACTATGCCAGAAAACAGATGCCCTCTTTGGTACTAATTGGGGATTTGATTCATGGCATAGCTTGAAGGAATTGGATCTCTTCCATTTCACTTACAACAGAAGACTCCCTTAATGCAAATGCTGTGGCATCATGTGAAGGGAACTTTAATAAGGTTGCTGCAATGTATACTACCTCAATATAAAGCAGAGGTGAGGTGAGTGTCATATGCAGTGTAATCCCTTGGTTAACCGTGTTTGTAGGCTCCAGTCACATCTGTATTATGAATAAATAACTAGAGAAGATATTCTTGGTTGTATTATTAAGCTTCTTCAAGAAATGCCTTTCGTCTCTCAATTCGTATGGAAAAATAGAACAAATTGAGTGATAAGGAACCTTTCCCTTGAAGTAGTTTAATAATACCACCATCTACATTGCCTGGTTTAGGTAGGACAGTATTGTATATCACTGTTTTTAATAAACACTCCTATTTTGGTGACAATGAATTTCCTTGCCTCTACCATCTTCAGTATACTGAATTATGCCACTAATTTTATAACCAATACTGTACATACAACAATCATAAGTCTTACTCTGGCTGTGAAGGTAAATTGGCAATTACTTTCAAAAGGTGCTAATTAAATTTTTTAATACCATGTTCCAATAACTTCCATCATCTATATTCTTTTGTAAAATAATGGTATGGTATATCTATTCCCAAGACACTACACAGCCATTGTATTGGTACCACATCAACACCATCCATGTACAGTTGCCATCAGATGACTGGAGGCCACCTCATCCACAAATATGCTGGTGTTGTATATGGTATCAGTGAATTATGAACTGTACCGAAATTTAGTCGTCTGCTCGGGTGAAACAAACCCAGAGATAAGTTGTCAATATGCAGATTTAACTTTTCTGCAATGAGTATCATGCAAAACAAGCTTGTTGGTGTACGAGGTGGCCTTGAGTCATATGATAGCAACTGTACATAATTTTTCTGGACACCTATCCTCCTTCAAGAGATTAAAAAAAAGAAAAAATTGAGTTACATCAACGCAGCACGTCTGTTGTATTTAATGAAATTTTCAGTTAATGTACAGTTGCCAAAAAAGGTATTGCGACAACTATTGATACAACATTAAATATATTAATGTCCATAGTTGTTTGTAGTGATTAATTATAAGTATGTATTGCACAAGGATATGTATATTTCCTTTTGTTATACTGTACATGCTTATAGTCCCTACAAATAGTTGTGGATATTACTAGGGTTATAGTTGCATCAAGATTTGTTGCAATACCTTTTTTGGCAACTGTACAGTACTCAATAAGAATATACTCGCTACAATACTAACAAATTCAACAATTATTTGGAGCATAAAACTTTAAAAGATACTTTCCAATGATGCCAATACATTATATCAGTTTTTGTTTTGCAAATAGACTTACATTGAGTGGACTTCAATGCGGGACTGAGTGTAAAATGAAGTGGTGGATACAAGCATCAATTCATTATATATCGAGGGTCTATTGTACTGTATTGGAAATGATGGGGTTCCGTACAATTTCTAGTTACACGAATTCCCAGCTGTAGCATAGATAATTCTAGATGGAGAAAATATACAAGTATTATGCTTCCTGAGTGAATAGAAGGGAATAAAAAAACAGAGAGAGAGAATGTAAAAAAACGATTGGGTGGAATGTATGTTTCAGCAGACATCAAAGGAGCAATAAGAAAAATAAAATAAATAAATAAATATATCCAGTATACATATATAAAACGACGTGACATTTACAAATTAACACTAGCTAGAGAAAAAGATAAATAAATCTATAATATAAAATAATAAAAATACAGTATTGAACAAGGGTGAGCGATATTTTCCGACACTTCCACCACCAACACCAAGGATTGTATTCTTGTATCAGACGTAACAATAAGACAAATAACTAACGAAGAAAGAGAGAAAAGTTGACCTGCCCCTCCAGTCACAATGAAAGGAGAGATATTTTTCTTTCTTTGTTTATTTTTTTATTTATCTTTTTATTTCTTTTATTTTGGTGTAGGAGGAGGAGGAGGAGGTAGAAGAAAAGGAAGAAAGAGAAACAGGATGTGGAGGAGGAAGTGAGAAAGAGAGACGAGTGTTTGAAAAATAATTAATAGGTGAAGGAATTATTAAGAGAGCAAGAAACGAAATGAAAGAGAGAGAAAAGAGGGTTAGAAGATACGAGGAGGGAAGAGAAAGAGTACGAGAGATGGAGAGGGAGGAGAACGAGAAGAACAAGCGACGAGGAAGGAGAAAATAGAAGGAAAGTCAGGAGAAGAAGAGGAGAAGGAAGAATATAAAGCCCTGGTTATTTTGAGGCCTTGGATGCATGGAAACACGGATTTTAAGAGTGTCGGAGGCGTCAAGAGCAAAGGAGGCTCAAATTAGAAACACAAGGATTACAAGACCAAAGAAAAAAATAAGGGTTGGCAAGGCTGCGTGCATATACCACCGACCGGCATAACGTCACTCTAGGTTACGTCAGCAGTCTGTACAGTCACTCAGAAAACCTAACCTAACCTAACCTAACTTAACTTCCATGGTCTCGATCCCTCCCCCCCATCACCAACACCAACCCATTCTACTCACAAAATCTAACCTATCCTAACTTTCATGATCTCGATCCCTCCTGTCCTGTTGTCATTCTATAAATCTATATATATACACATCCACCT
>JAWZYT010003355.1:37500-40952 GCA_034508575.1 Petrolisthes manimaculis
TGTGAGGAAGAGTGTGTCTGTGTGTGAGGAAGTGTGTGTGTGTGTGTGTGTGTGAGGAAGTGTGTGTGTGTGTGTGTGTGTGTGTGTGTGTGTGTGTGTGTGTGTGTGTGTGTGTCACCATCATTTTAAACGTAATACAAACAAGAAATATAAATGACTAACGTGTTTTTCCAAAGAATTACCCTGGATGTTGTTGTTTGTTTAAAAGGGAAGTAATACACACTTGGTACATTAGAGCTCCTAGATTCATCCAAAGTATACCAGGAAACAGTAACAGATGAACAGATTGGAAAAGTTTGGAGGTATCAGTTGCTCCAGATTTACCAACACTGCACACATCACTAAACGGAGAGAGAGGGGGAAATTGGGTGTGTTATTGTTTGCAAATGCTACAAGTCAGTGGAGTGATCACGAGAGGGTTCTGTCTGCAGGGCTTCGTGGTGAATGAATTGTGGATACCGGTAGTGTGTGGGAAGAGGAATTGGATAGGGAATGAATGTGGCTATGATTGACACCCGTAGTTTTAAAACATTCGAGGGCCCTTACTGGAGATCTATGAACCCTCCAAACTACTCCAGGCAACAGATTCCCTATTCGAAACACTGAATAGAGATTGTGTAGTCTACGATTTTTTTTTTTTTTTTTTTTTTTTTTTTTTTTTTTTTTTTAGGTAAATGAGTCCTTCAAATATTGCCCCCAAACACTACCTACATGGAATGAGCTTGTTTCGTCGCATGGTCAGGTGGAAGCAGAAGCCTCCAATTATTTTCATATACGATCACAAGGTCCTTAATTAAGGGGGTGCGGGAGTAGGGGACAGGGTTTTGGGGGGTGCGGAAATAGGGAGACAGGCTTGGGGGGTTGGGGGGTAGAAATTCTGTCCTCTATTCCTGCACAACCCTAACCCACCCCCAAGCCTATCCCCCTACTCCCGCACCCCCCCCAAAAAAAAACATACACTCCCTAAACTCCCCCCAAGCCTGTCCCCCTATTCTCGCACCCCCTTAATCATATAATCACAACATCATCCCACATGTTGTTGATGTTGTGCCGCCTCTCCAATGCAGCTTTAGACACACAACCATCATATCACAGTTGCCCTCTCTCTTCCAATATATATTTCATTTTTGTCCTTCCATATAGTGAGGATGTAGTTCAGTGGACATCCCTGGCTGGTATATAGGGACTGGTGAGTCTTTTTGTGGGTGAAGAGTCACTGTATTCTCTCCACTATTTGATTAGTTGGTTCGAAATAAAACCCGTGGGAGGTTTTCACATTTTACATTTTTCGACATGGTTGGCCTATATGTATGTATGTATGGAAAGAGTTATCGATTAGTATCTCATTATTCACAGGTGAACACTACAATATAGCGTACTGACTGTACCATAAAATCTAGCTCAATTGTGTCGAAGCCGAAATCTGAGGCAAGTAGTTTCTGGAAGACAGCCCACTCAACTATCACGAGGACACACACACACACACACACACACACACACACAATTATAATATATAGGGCTACTGATATACTCACATATCTGTATTTACCATCGACAACAACATAACCAAAATAATCAATTAACCCAGTTATGAAACAAGGACATTTGTTTGTTATTCAGCTGTATAATATTTTGGAATCATTGAGGTCTATTTTTAACCAACACGGTGACAATGAACGTATTTATCCCAGGTGTGGATGGTGGTGAGGCTCTCATCATCAAACACTCTATTAGTTTGTTACACACCGAGAAACCTGGTGGTACAGATGGGAGAACCAATACATACATATATATATTGGCCTGTGTCTCTCACCTATTATAATTATCGTGGTTTGGGTCATTTTTCAGTGGTTGACTGGATAAGTTAGTACAACATTGGCAGCAAACATACACATTTCTTTACATCAAGTTATTTGGTATTGGAACTTCAACAAATAAAAAATGTATAATAATAACAAAATATATATTCTTATAGTGAAGTTCGATGAATAACTATATAAAAAAAACTCTGTTCAAAACTTGTGTTCCATTTTCCTCTATCTATCTGTCTTTATTTCTATCTATATCTTTATCTCTATCTCTATCTGTCTCTTTTTCTATCTATCTCTTATCTGTCTACATCTATCTATCTATCTATCTAAGCATAAGAGGCCAGCGGAACACAAGTTTTGATGACTAAATAACTACTCAAGACGCTTCTACCTTACGTATGTTTGGCTTCCTCGTATATGTACTACATAAAAAGGGTTTAAGCCATGATCAGGTGACTGGCATCTCTGAAAAGGTCACATAGAATCTTTTCCACTACATTTCACGCGTATCATCTGATCACCAACGTTTGATTAAAATACGAATGACGTCACTTACATTTTTCCCTGACTACGGCCATCCCATTTTTCACGTCGTCGTGTAAACATTACTGACGTCAAATACAGGACACACATTGCTTAAAGTAAACCCACCCAGTCAAGACCATCTTACGTTATATAGACGTAATAATGTTTTTATTTTGTATTTTGTTTTGTAATGACGTGACACGATGTTCTATTTACAAATTAATCACGTGAGTGGATTTCTGTGTCAGCAATATAATCAGTATTTATAATCTTGGTTCTGGGGGAGTAATAAGGGGGTGCGGGAATAGGGGGAAAGGCTTGGGGAGTTTTTAGGGGTGTATGGGGGGTTTTGGAGGGTGCGGGAGTTGGGGGACAGGCTTGTGGGGTGGGGGAGTTAGGGTGTGTGTGCGGGAATATATAGGGGACAGACTTTCTACCCACCCCAAGCCTGTCTGTCGTCCTATTCTCGCACCCTCCAAACCCCCTTCAAGCCTGTCCCCCTACCCCCTCCCTCACCATATCAACTCACTCCCTACATTTTCAAACACTTTCAAAGGCTAATTAATGGAGCAATATATTTTCATGGCACCTTGAACCCTGAATGCCATCGTCGTTTTGTAATCACATTTTAGCTAAAGTTCCTCTTCCTGAACAAAATATTAACTATATTTCCACCACAAACAAATAATAATGAATTAACTAGATAAATATACAGTAGATTCCGTGCATAATAATTGCATGTATGTGTGTATGTATGTATGTATGATTAAACGCTCTATAGGTCTGTTCTGTATTGGTATAAATGAATGATTGAAATACACGATAATTGCCTATTCTGTGTTTGTGAGACACGCTGGCATTCATATTTTGATTCAATGGTCACCAGTGTGTGTGTGTGTGTGTGTGTGTGTGTGTGTGTGTGTGTGTGTGTGTGTGTGTGTGTGTGTGTGTGTGTGTGTGTGTGTGTGTGTGTGTGTGTGATAATTGGTATCGTGATTGTGTGTGTGTGTGTGTGTGGATTGATAGATTGTGTGTGTGTGTTTGTGTGGCGATTGATAGATTGTGTGTGTGTGTGTCGATTGATAGATTGTGTGTGTGTGTGTGGCGATTGATAGT
>JAWZYT010003356.1:0-2500 GCA_034508575.1 Petrolisthes manimaculis
GAGGGAGGGGAGAGAGAGAGAAGAGGGACACGTATAATCGGAGGACAAAAGGACAATCTATTAGTGGTATTGTCATTATGGGTTAGGCGTCTAGTACTATATACCAAAGAGAGAGAGAGAGAGAGAGAGAGAGAGAGAGAGAGAGAGAGAGAGAGAGAGAGAGAGAGAGAGAGAGAGAGAGAGAGAGACAACAATATATACAGGACTAGGCTTATACAATCATAATGGATGGAGAATATTTATCTTCCTTTATATACATTAACATATACACTGCTGTTCCATTGTATCATATTAGGTCATAACTCAGTTTGGATATCTACTATACAGAGAACATTTACTGTTTGTTTGTCTGTCTGTTCACAAACTATTTACTCAATATTTATTTTATTTGGTCTTTACCAACATAAGGAATTTTTTTGAGCCAAGGATTTTTTTTTTTTTTTAGGATCATAGAGATTGATACACACACACACATCTGTCTATCGTATACTAAACGAATATGATTACTAATGAATATGATTAATTAGATTATGATTCATTAATTAATAGATTGATTGATTGGCGTATATTCTTATCTCCCCTTCCTTCCCCCCACACAGTTGGTTCCTGGGTTCCCTGGCTGTGGCTGACCTTCTGCTGTTGGTGTGTGTGTGTACCCCTGGAGATACTACAGTACTTCCTATGGACGCCTCGCCTCACTCTGCCCGTCTGTAGGCTCTCGTCTTACTGTGAGCTATTGTCTGCCGTCGCCTCCGTGCTTAACCTCACTGCCGTCAGCCTCGAGAGGTGAGTTTAAGTTAGGATACTAAAATCTCACCGTTATACATTTTAGGTTCAGACACTAAAGTTTCAGTTATACAATGTAGGTTCAGACACTAAAGTTTCAGTTATACAATGTAGATTCAGACACTAAAGTTTCAGTTATACATTTTAGATTCAGACACTAAAGTTTCAGTTATACATTTTAGATTCAGACACTAAAGTTTCAGTTATACATTTTAGGTTCAGACACTAAAGTTTCAGTTATACAGTGTAGGTTCGGACACTAAAATTTTACGGTTATACAGTACAGTGTATGATAGGATATAAGAAAAAATCACAGTTAAACAAGTGTGGGTTCTGACACTGAAATTTTACGGCTTGTACAGTTTAAGTTCGGACACTAAAACTCTCACAGTTGTACAGTCATGGTTAAAAAAAATTCCTGCATCGGGCGGGAGAATGAAAGTGAACCCTACATGGGAGTGAATCTTATAAACAACAAACACTACAGACCAACAACAACAACAACAACAATAACAACAATAATAATAGTATGGCACCATTTATCAAGACGGTGTAGCAGGACTATTAGCCATGACTGTACACCTTCACACACAGACGATCGATACACATTCATTCATATGAGGAAACTTGACTTACTCTGTTATTGGTCAGTGATAAAAATAGCAGCAGTCACCAAACGTTTAAGGGGAGGATATAATTCTGACATTTTTGGAGATTATGATTCCTCCAAATTATTCCAGGCAACAGGATACCATTATATTTCTTTATATGGGTGTGTTTTCTGGCATACTTTGGAGGAATCAAGGCACTGTAAAGTACCAAAAGTTTACCCTGCCCTTAAGGGACCCTGTATTGTAGTGAGAAAATTGGAGGTAAATGATTCCTTCAGCTATTGCCACGAAACACTACCTATATAGAAGGAGCTTGTTTCGTGGCATAGTCAGAAGGAATCAGAAGCCTCCAATTTTCATACACGATCACAGGGGCCTTAACTCCAAAATTATACACGCTGCTCCATCACTTTATATTCCGTGTGCGTTATTGCGATTCATTTGGTGGTCATTTGTCCCCGGATGTGGCCTATATGTGAGACCCTATGACAAGGCTCAGGGGGAAGAGGGGGAATTCATTTACATTTAATCTCTCCTCTTTGCATTCTCATATTCCCCTTTACGTCCACTCTGTCCTGTGTTAATTATTTTTATTTTCTATTTCTCTCCCTCTGCATGTTGATTTTTCCTCCTCCCCCTCTCCCTTTTTGACTATATACGAGATTATAGGACCAAAATTATAATATAGTGTGTAGCGGTGTGTCCTATACCGTATACTATTTATTATATGCTCGAATTTACTTCAAGTGTGTCCGTTTCTCGTCCCCACAACGTATCCATGCAGTGTGACAAAAGAGATCCCCGTTGTCTTAGTCTCGTGATTTATTGACGGTCATAAAGAAAGCAAGAGAAAGTCATAAAGAAAGCAAGAGAAAGTCATAAAGAAAGCAAGAGGAAGTCATATATACAGCCATGCATCTTCATAATCCCGTGCATCGATTGGGTTTATCTTTTATGCTTGGCTATATTTACAACCTTTACCTCCACACACACACACACATACACACACACACACACTAATACTACCAATAATTCACTTTCCCACTCTCCCACTCTCTCTCTCACACACACACTCTCAGTCAGTCAGTCAGTCAGTCATACAC
>JAWZYT010003356.1:7500-12500 GCA_034508575.1 Petrolisthes manimaculis
TGGGACGGTGATAGAAGGATGGCAGTGGGACTTTTATTAGGTATAGGGATGGACGAAGGATGGATAGGATTGGGAGAGTAGTAGTGAGATGCAAGAGAAGAAAGGAAGGAAAGAAGCGAATGAAGGAACTGAAAGACTGAGGGATGCATGAAGGAGTTATCTGAGAGGTAGTGACGAAGGATAGGATAGGATAGGATAGGATAGGATACAATAGGATGGGATGAGAAAAGAGAGAGGTTGTTGTCTTTTGCCTTTAATGTTCCGAATCTGGATATGAAAGTCGATATCGAAGCTCAGGTCAATTCCTACCCAATCATACACCCAAGCCACAGACAGAGGGATGTGAGGGTGTGTTTATCCCCAATACTGTGGCTGTTTCGGTTACACTCCAGGTCAAAAGTAATGTAGTAGGTGAATGAAAGGGAAGCCACTCGAGTGAATCGTATGAACCAATATTACCGAAACTTACAAAATTTAATATGGTTTTACATAATACTTCGATGCCATTTCATTCGTAGGTGTTGCAAGACTATTTGGCTATGACTGTACCAACGAGGGTGTGTTACGATATTCGGTGGCCTTATTATAGTCAGTGCCTGAAACTCGAATGGAAAAGATAAATATTCTCAGTCACTCACCTGAAAGGATTTTGATCTCCCCGACCTTCAGGTTACGAGTCCAGCACAGTTTTACGAGAGGGATGGACGAAGGCAGGGATGGAGAAGAGAAAAATTAGGTGGAGGGAAGAGGGATTTTATTAGCTCGGATGTGAAGTAAGGATGGGATGGAGAGAAGGGATGGGGGATGGGATGGGGAGGATGAGGAGGAGGAGTGAGGGATGGGATGGGGAGGAGGAGTGAGGGATGGGATGGGGAGGGTGAGGAGGAGGAGTGAGGGAGGGATAGGATGGGAAAGAGGTATTTAATAGCACGGAAGGGACGTAAGGATGGGATGGGATGGGAGGAGGACGAGGAATGAGAGATTGAAGAGAAGGAAAAAAGAGGGAGGGAAGGAAGGAAGGAAAGGAAGGAGTAGAGTGATGAAGAAGGAAATATGAAATGGAGGAGAAAAAAAGATGGAGAACAGACGAAGGAGATGGTGAGAGAAAAGGATTAATTAAGGAAGAGAGGAGAATGTGAGAATTATTGAAGCAGAGAGAGAAAGAGAGAGAAAGAGAGAGAGAGAGAGAGAGAGAGAGAGAGAGAGAGAGAGAGAGAGAGAGAGAGAGAGAGAGAAAGAGAGAGAAAGAGAGAGAAAGAGAGAGAAAGAGAGAGAAAGAGAGAGAAAGAGAGAAAGAGAGAAAGAGAGAGAAAGAGAGAGAAAGAAAGAGAAAGAAAGAGAGAGAAAGAGAAAGAGAGAGGTAGAGAGTAAGAAGAGAAAAATAAGAAAATAAGGAGGGGCTTCAAAAGGGATGAACTTAAAAACGAACGAAGAAAGGGATGCGAGTGAAAGAGATTAGAGAAGAGAGAGTGATTCGATTATGTTTGTATCTGAAGGAAAACAAAACGCGAAAGAGGAAAGAGATGGAAAGAAGAAATGTGACCGAGAACTGAAAGAGGAAGGAGGGAGAGAGCAATAGAGAGAGAGAGAGAGATAAAAGACAGAGAAAATCAGGAAGGAAGATAATATACAAGTGAAGGACAAGGACAAGGAAAAATGTGAAGGGAAGCGAAAGAGACATTATCAAACAGCGATGAGCAACGAAAGAGGGAGAGAGAGAAGTGATAAAGATCGAAAGAGCTAATAAGACAGTAAGAGACAGAGACAGAGAGAGCGAGAGAGAGAGAAAGAGACAGAGAGAGAGACAGAGACAGAGATAGACAGACAGAGAGAAAGAGACAGAGATAGACAGACAGAGAGAAAGAGACAGAGAGACAGAGAAAGAAAGAGACAGAGAAACAGAGAGAGAAAGAGACAGAGAGACAGAGAGAGAAAGAGCGAGAGAGAGATAGAGAGACAGAGAGAGAAAGAGACAAAGAGAGAGAGAGAGAGACACAGAGAGAGGAAGCTTTCGACAGAGACAAAAGAATTAAGCACGTATCCCTGAGAACGAGGAATGTTAATCACTGTCTCCCACTCCCTGCCAACCTCTCCCTGTCAACCTCTCCCTGTCGACCTCTCCCTGTCGACCTCTCCCTGTCGACCTCTCCCTGTCGACCTCTCCCTGTCGACCTCTCCCTGTCGACCTCTCCCTGTCGACCTCTCCCTGTCGACCTCTCCCTGTCGACCTCTCCCTGTCGACCTCTCCCTGTCGACCTCTCCCTGTCAACCTCTCCCTGTCAACCTCTCCCTGTCAACCTCTCCCTGCCAACCTCTCCCTGCCAACCTCTCCCTGTCAACCACTCCCTGTCAACCACTCCCTGTCAACCACTCCCTGTCAACCACTCAGTCAACCAACCACTCAGTCAACCAACCACTCAGTCAACCAACCACTCAGTCAACCAACCACTCAGTCAACCAACCACTCAGTCAACCAACCACTCAGTCAACCAACCACTCAGTCAACCAACCACTCAGTCAACCAACCACTCAGTCAACCAACCACTCAGTCAACCAGTCACTCAGTCAACCAGTCACTCAGTCAACCAGTCACTCACCCAACCAGTCACTCACCCAACCAGTCACTCACCCAACCAGTCACTCACCCAACCAGTCACTCACCCAACCAGTCACTCACCCAACCAGTCACTCAGTCAACCAACCACTCAGTCAACCAACCACTCACCCAACCAACCACTCACCCAACCAACCACTCACCCAACCAACCACTCACCCAACCAACCACTCACCCAACCAACCACTCACCCAACCAACCACTCACCCAACCAACCACTCACCCAACCAACCACTCACCCAACCAGTCACTCACCCAACCAGTCACTCACCCAACCAGTCACTCACCCAACCAGTCACTCACCCAACCAGTCACTCACCCAACCAACCACTCACCCAACCAACCACTCACCCAACCAACCACTCACCCAACCAACCACTCACCCAACCAACCACTCAGACAACCAACCAATTCAATCAACCAACCAATTCAATCAACCAACCAATTCAATCAACCAACCACTCAACCAACCACTCACCCAACCACTCACCCAACCAAGCGTATAATAATAATAAGGTGTGACTTTCTGATCTAATAAAGGACATAAGATTGAATTCACCCATGCGAGAGACAGAGAGAATATTTACCGCTCCAAAATTGAGTTCCAGGCGCTAATCGTAAGGACAGACATCAAACGCCGTAAAACACCACCTCCACCTTCGATCCATCCAGGGCTGATTCATCATTCCGGATTTACCTCTCGATATTACCTTCTCTGTTGCTGGGTGCCTGTTTGGAAGTCGTGACGTTTGTGTGTGTTGTGTGTTTGTATGTTTTCGTGTGTTGTGTGCGTGTGTGTGTGCGTGAGAGAGAGAGAGTGTGTGTTGTGTTGTGTGTGTAGGTAGGTAGGTAAACGACATTGGCCTCGATAACAGGCTTCGTGAATCTTAATGTCAAGTATGATATAAAAAATAAGATAAGATTATACTCAACCACTCTCACTCCATTATCTTCCCAGCCAACCACTAAGACACACACACACACACACACACACACACACACACACACACACACACACACACACACACACAGTCTCTCTTAAGGACCGTGTGATGTAGTCAGAAAATTGGAGGTAAACGAATCCTTCAAATATTACCACGAAACACCATCTATACGGAAGGAGCTCGTTTCGTGGCATAGTCAGGAGGAAACAGAAGCCTCCAATAATCATACACGAACACAGGGTCTTTAAGCCATTCTGCCTCATGCCTAGGTCGGTGAGCCATATAAAACTCACACCTGCCTCTCTGTTTACTCTGCCTGACAAAGAGGGTCATTCAGCGAGAGCGTTGGTGTGATGTATAAGCGTCACTAATGGAGACAGACTGGAGGAAGAGAAGAGAAGAGGAGCTGTTGATCATGCTGATTGTTGGATAAATAAAAAATCTGGGTCTTATGATATGAAGATTCTCCCTCCCTTCCCCATCCTACCACACACACAGTCTACCCAAGTCAATTCTCTTTCCCAAATCATATCCGTCGACTGATATCTTTAAGGGATCCTGTGATCGTGTAAGAGACCTGCTGGCTTATGATTCCTCCTGACTATGTTACAAAACAAGCTTCTTTATTGTAGGTGGTGTTTCGAGGCAATGTTTGAAGGACTCTCTTACTTCATGTTTTCTGACTACATCACGGGGGTCTTTAATTGGTTTACCCTAGTTTCTCTTTCCATCTCTGGTTTACCATTCCGTCACTTGACCGTCCCATTTATTATTTATTCTGTACATAATAAAATTAGGTGTCCAAAGCTGAAGACTTTGGAAGGCCGAGCGGAATTAAAAGTCTTTGCCGATAATTAAATACACTTTGGGAATATCATCCTTTTAATCAACCACTAGAGTAGTTCAAAATTGGTTGAAAACCTTCCCCAATACTGTAGGAAACTTCCCTGAAAGTTTGGTGATGATATCTGCTATGGTCTAGGAGGAGTTAGTTCAGACATTTTCCAAAATCTGGGATACAAGAACTGAGGTCGACCACCTGGCCAAAAAAAAATTGCAAAATCAGGGGCAAGAAAATGTCTGGAAATTTATAAGACTTGCTTTGCTCGCGAACGCTTTCACTCGCTCCGCTCTGGATAAAGTTATGACCTACCCAAGTTCAGTTTTTCCATTTTATCGGTCAGAATTTCCTCAACCTTCACCAGTTTCCTCAATGTGTCAAACTTGTGATGTCCCACTTTGTCAAGCAACACACTTTAACTATATTCCCTTCCTAACATCTGACAGCTAGTCGCGAGCAGATAGGTGCGCTATATTCTTTATTATTCCTGCTTAAAAAAATACAAGGTTAGTCCACGGTGTGTATTGCTTATTGCTTCCCTCTTAATTAACAGTACGTGTAATGAATTATGATCACTTGATATGGTAACGTCCTGGAAGTG
>JAWZYT010003356.1:17500-117500 GCA_034508575.1 Petrolisthes manimaculis
ACATAATTATAGTATTTAATAACCGAGTGGTTTAGTGTGTTCAATTTTATCAGTAAGCTGTGTTCTATTTAAACCCTAAGCGGTGTTCTATTTTAATTAATCGCTAAGCGGTGTTTTATTTAAATGGTTTAGTGTGTTTTATTTTATCAGAAAGAGGTGTTTCATTTTATCCCTATAAGCGGTTTATCGTGTTACAATTTCCATCCCCCATAGATTTGTATAGAGAACAGACCAACAAATAAACAGTCAAACTTTCCAATATGTTTGACACACACACACACACACACACACACACACACACACACACACAGGAGCAATATTGAATCCGGGACACGTGCAGACAGTATTGTAACTGAGTATGCCTCTGTGTGTGTGTGTGTGTGTGTGTGTGTGTGTGTGTGTGTGTGTGTGTGTGTGTGTGTGTGTGTGTGTGTGTGTGTGTGTGTGTGTGTGGGTGTGGGTGTGGGTGTGTGTGTGTGTGTGTCTCAAATCACATACATACATACATACATACAAGCCGACCTTCCTTACACGCCAAATTTTCCGAGGGTTGTGTCACACGTGTGTTATATGAAGGCAATACGATATCACCAATATATTGCAGGCTACAGAACTCTTTATTATATACAAGGAAAAGCAGACCTTATGATAACAAGTATTAAGTTCTGTTTTGTGATATAATCTGGAGAAATTAGTAGCCTTCGATCCTCCTTTAACCCTGACATAAACTGAGATTTAATCGTCTTATATGAAAGCATTTGGGATTATTTATTTTATTTATGATCATAATATTTAGAATGAAGTTGATATGAATAATCTGCAATTGGGGAAGTGAAGGCCTACGATTCCTTCAAACTAAGCTACAAAACAGAACACCTATTCGTCTCCTAAGGTCGTCTGTTTCCTGGAATAGTTTGGAAGAATCAATAGGCTTGGAATCAACAATGGTACAAAATGGAAATCATATTACTCGTTTATTGAATTATTCTTTCCTACTTCCTGGTATAGTTTGAAGGAACCACTAACTCTCCAATACCTACTAGTTCTCCAATATCCACTAGTTCCAATATCCACTAGTTCCAATATCTACTAGTTCCAATATCTACTAGTTCCAATACCTACTAGTTCCAATACCTACTAGTTCCAATATCTACTAGTTCCAATATCTACTAGTTCCAATATCTACTAGTTCCAATATCTACTAGTTCCAATACCTACTAGTTCCAATACCTACTAGCTCTCCAATATCAACCCCCTCAACCCCACGGCAGGATCCAGTAGGCCTCTATATCACACACTCACTCAAATCAAACATACACACCTATACACAACCCTCACCACTCCCACATACACACACAAACCACATCACAACACACACAAACCACATCACAACACACACGCAACACAACCCCAACACACACGCAACACAACCCCATCACACACACAACACAACACGACCCACCTACCTCACAACACAACCACACACAACACAACCCACCTACCTCACAACACAACCACACACAACACAACACACAACCTACCTACCTCACCACCCACCCCCAACCACACACACACACAGACAGATTATACCGCATTAATATACCCCAAAATAAAAATAGACTCAAAGAACCCCACGATTAAAAAAATGCACAATGGTTGTTGGAGATGGAGCTGACGTTGGTATAGAGTCAGACAGGTAAATCAACAGAATGGAGGTTGAACGAACTGCCTGTCAATCACTCACTCTAGGGAAGCACTTTGATCTCTTCTCCCCTTCACTCTGTCTGTCCGTCTCAGTCTCTGTTTGTCTGTCTGTCGATGACTTGTTTTTTAGTTTCTCTCTGTATCCATCTCCTGTATATTGGTCTATCTATGCAATTAATTTTATGTCTACTTACGGTGTCTCTCTATTCACCTATCTATCAATCTATCTATCTATACATCTGTCCAACTATCCATCAATTAATCCAATAATCGATCCAACAGTCTATCAACCAATTAATAAATCAATCTATCGATCTACCCAACTATCTATACATTAATCAATCTATATATCTATCAATCTATCTATCAATATATAACCTAGCTATCTGATCTTTTCTAGGTATTCTTTTCTCTCCAGCCATACCTAAATAATCTCTCAGTCGCGTACACATATACACACGGTTCTCATCTTTGATCAGCAAACAGGATCCTGAAATTCAGACACTTCAATACACGCACACGGAAATACAAAAGATACACACGAGAATCCACATACGTACACGGAAATTAAAACATACACGTTACGTTAGGTCAAGTCAGATCTGGTCAGGTTTATGTAAAATTAGGTCATGCAAGATTGGGTTAGGTCAGGTTAAGAAAGCTTAGGTCATGTCATGTCTAAAACAAACACGAAAAAATAAGAAAATAATGGAAAGACAGGTTTCACAAACATACATACAATACATACACAGTAGCATCTAGGTGAAGTATATACCGTATAGAAATTTCTCCAATGGCAATATATTTTCTGGAGTCCACCTTAACACCACCAAGCTGCTCCTTCACGAGGCCATTACTCACCAGCTTAAGTTTTCGCCCTTGGAATTCCAGTGACATTTGAAGTATACAGTTCTCAAGGAGTGGTAGAGAACTCAGTCTTCTTTGTGGTGTATTCCTCGAGAGTAAAATTTATATGGTTGCATTAGTTTCGTTGATGGACTAATGTGTATTGTTAACTGTCTTAGTCTAACCATCTGTTCCTTCCCAGAGTACGGTACCCAGACAATAATATATCATCATTTCCTTCCCACAGCACCTAGGCTATAACGTATCATCATAATATTCTTCCTACAGCACCCAAACAATAATATACCGTATTATCTTTCCTTTCCCACAGGTCCCACACATTAACATGCAATCTTTCTTTTCCCACAGCACCCAAATAAATAATAACATCATATCGTTTTCCCCACTGCAACCAAACAACAAAAACATACCATCTTTCCTTTCCCACAGCACCCAAACAATGACCTACTATTTTTCCTATTCCCACAGTAAACAAACATTACCATACCTATCATCTTTTCGTTCCCAAAGTTTCCCCTCCCTTAGGACACGTATGAAACAAAATAAACACACCTATAAACGGGGCCCTCATCGAACAAGCATAAACTGAATCTTTGTTTGTGTGCAGTGGTGCGTCATTCCCTAATATTTTACAGCATGTTCGATGAGGTTAGTTTCAGGTGTGTTTCTTCCACGTGTTGTTCTTCGATTGTCCCTCCTTTGCTTTTCTTTCCATCATTACCACATTTTCCCTCATCCTACAGGAGCGTCTTTTTTCATTTTCGCATTAATCTTCCATAGGTACGAAATCACTAACAGGCACTGCATTACAATCTGTCCCTACACCCATAACAATCTCTCCCAACACACATTAACATCTGTCCTTTTATTGTCTCCCTCAGGACGTGTACTCAGTGACGTACTACAACGCGACCCACAATGTGACTGTATACCACTGCGACACTGAGGGAGACCACGCCATCCCCTTCGCCGTGTATCGTCTCGTGATCGTCTTCATCCTGCCTGCCCTCTTCATGTCCTTTTTCTACGCCAGGGTCATCAAGGCTCTCTGGGTTTCCACCAAGAAGATGACGGCCATGACAAGGGTATACAGGTACCGGTAATGACTCCACCATCATTTTTATTGACTGCAAATAATTTTAGTTCCTTCTTTGCTTGCTTGCTTGTTAAAACCCACCTCACTGTCATGGCATTTATGTATGTATTTATCTATATTTAGTTTCTTCCCTGCATGCTACAACACACCTCAATTTATACATATATACTAGCCTAGATTTACACACTATCACCATGCAGTCTATACCGTACAGCCTTGTTTGACTCGCACTGGCTTCAGAAAAGGATGACCCTAAACAATCCTGACCCATACTTTTCCTGTAAGTGCTGGAATATTAATGTGTTGAGGAAGTGTTTACGCTGAGCATGAACCCTTCCTAATTTCTACCCGCTAACACACACTTCATGCATAACACATTCTCATGCATATTTTCGTCGTGTTTGTGTGTGTAGTTTCCAGTTTGTGTGTGTATATTCGTGTTTTTAATAATAATAATAATAATAATAATAATCGGTTTATTAAATAATAGCAGCTGGGAAGCTGAAAATGTACATGTTACACTAAAACAATAATGATAAAAAAAGGGAATGAACACGAATGAAAGCAGAAAAAACAAACAATTAAAAAACATATGGGAAAAAATCATACATATACGTAGAGGGAATACACAGAGGTTTTAAAACATACAAATATACATATACATATCCACATATACATACATGTACACACATATATACATGTACATACATACCTACACCATTCGAAAATTCCTTTGATGAGTTATAATTTTAGCTAGTAATCAACTTCACGAAATCTCACAGTATCAAGATTTTTGTCTAATTTACTTTCGAATTGATAATTATTCCATGATGTTTTCAGTGACTGATTTTACTGTAGTGTTCCTTATACGATTCTAAGCATCGATGACGACAATATCACCATAAAGTTTACTCCTCCTCATCAAGACCAATTCGACAGTCAGCATTCTCAGGACATTCATTCTCAGCTTCCACTCAGCATCAACGCTCGGAATGGTAGTTTCTTGATGGATATAATTTTCTTGTAGCGTTGGTGGGGAGGTTCCAGAGAGTCTACATTACTCATCACCTTATCATTAGTATCTTTGGTTGCCATAACAACCAGAATAGGTCGCATTTTTTTTCTCTCTGTCCAATTAAATTCGTCACCGTCCCACGTCACACCATCAAAACACACGTAGTACTCGTACTCGTCAGTCACTCCCAGTAAACCTAGATTTTTTTTATCCATCCTCTGAGTTTTATTAATTTGGGCTTCAGGGCCCGTACTTAAAACTAAAGCGAAAAGCAAAAGGTTTATTTGTAATACTAACACCCGTAGTTTTAAAACATTTGAGGGCCCTTACTGGAGCTCTATGAATTATCCAAACTACTCCAGGCAACAGATTCCCTATTCGAAACACTGAAGCGTTTTGAGGCCTGGATTATTTGGAGGATTCATAGAGCTCCATTAAGGGCCTTCAAATGTTTTAAAACTACGGGCCTTAGTGTTCCCCTGTCCCCCTACTCCAGCACGCACCAAAAAAACCCTAAACCCCCACCAAGCCTGTCCCCCTATTCCCGCACCCCCTTAATACCATTCACCAAAGTAACGAAAGAATCACCAAACGTTGACAATAAAAAGGGACAAGCGAGATAAAAAAAAAAAGTATGGTAAGTTAAAGAAGAGACATAGAAAAACACAAAACAAAAATAAAATAAAAAACTCCATCTAACCCGTAGAGGCACGAGAAAGTCCGGCCAGAACTTTTAGATTCGGAAGTTGGGGAAATGGACTCCTGCTGTTTACTCCACGAACTGACTGTCTGACTGATGGCGATTGAGAAAAGAATAAAAGAAAACCCCTTGGACAAAAAAATAAATCCGCCTCCACACACACCTCCTTCTTGACGTCATCCTCCCACGCTCTCTCATCCCCTTTCTCCCTCTACTGCCTCACGTCTTTGAAACATATACAGTACCGGTAGCTCCCCCACCCACCCACACCACCTCCACGTCTACTATAAATATCACCCTAATTCCTCCATACACCTTATTTTGTTATCTGAGGAAGCCCTACAAGTCTGTTTCGTTTATTATTGACGCTTAATTTTTTTTAATTTAAGGGGTGATTTTTTTTTATGGTAAATTGGAAGGTCACTGATTCCTCCAAGTTTTGCCGACAAACAGATCCCCGAATCGTACAGCTCCGGACTGAATATATTGGTATGATCAGCAGTGCCAACCCTTGCTTATCTGGGGTTCAGAGTTCGATTATGTTGACTCACTTGTCTGAAGCACAGGAGAGAGGAGAGGAAAGGGGGAGGGAGAGAGAGAGAATATGTTTTGGGGTATAGGGAAGTGATGGCAATTCAGATGTGTGTAACAATAGCATCAATATACTCGAATTCTGAACCTCAGATAAACAGGCGCTGACAGTGCTGACCAGGGTCCAGAGAATACATGTATTCTCTAGACTAGACCCTGGTGCTGACTGTCCACGGAAACAGTCCCGAGATGTATCATTGAGGGCGTCTATTTTCTGGCATAGTTAGGAAGAATATATAATCTTCCATAATATCAACAAGAGAATCTTCCCTCAATACCTTTTCAACTTCTTAAAGGTTATTAGATATCAATTGGGTGATGTGTGTACTGTCATACAGAAAATTATCCTTACTCATATGACACCCACCATTTAGACTCAATGGATGAAGTAAAATGGATTATATTGTTTGATCGTAGAACCGAAACTGCTCGAATCGTACTCCACTCTATGAAATTCTGCATTCACGAAAGTAAGGATGCTTTTCTGTTTGATAACACAAAGTGATCTGTACACCTACAGTACGTGGGTACCTTTACAGAATGATGTGGTGTGTGCGTGGATGTGTTTACAGAATGATGTGGTGTGTACGTGGATGTGTTTACAGAATGATGTGGTGTGTGCGTGGATGTGTTTACAAGTAATGCGTGTGTTTCCTGGGTTCTATGGTAGGAGTTCGTGTGTGTCGAGACCTATGAACACGAGGTATATAATACAGTACACTGCCTCATTCAATAAGATCATTATCATGGTGAGTTAGACGGTACCTTGCCCTATATAGAGAGTTGTACAGTCGGCGGTAAAAGTCGTGTCGCCTCACCTGCTTCACCGAGACAGGCAGTGTTCATGGACTCGAGAAATACACACGTTTTCTACACTTAATAATCTCGAGTCAATGAACTTCGCGTGCCTCGGTGAAGCAAGTGAAGCGACAGGACTTTTACCGCCGACTGTACAACTCTCTATATAGGGCAAGGTACCGTCTGGCTCACCATGATAATGATCTTATTGAATGAGGCAGTGTACTGTATTATATACCTCATGTTCATAGGTCTCGACACACACACACACCCACCATGGAACCCAGGAAGCACACGCATCACTTGTAAACATATCCACGCACATCATGTATGAAATAATGTAACTTTGTACTACAAGCCATTTACACGTGCAACATATTAGCCTATATATAGGGGACCTGCAGACAGTGTGCTTCATCTCTTCCCTTTCTCGAAACAATGAACCACAAAACATAGTAAGATTACTTTGTCTCGACGTATCCGCATTGTAACACATACAAAAGCAATTGGCCAAATGAAATATCATCTTCATTAATCCAGTGGTTATTTGTAAAAATAAAATATTATAATTATATGATAAATGAAATAGTAATGTGAATAATATAATTCATATCACATATCAACGAGTCAAAAACGTTAAGAAAATGAAGTAGTGGCACATCTGGTTTATAAGCATTAGTTAGACAGTACAGTATTTCCAGAAAAAAACCCACAATGGCTCAAAACAATATAAGTAAAGGCCATAATACTCGGGATATCTATACCTGTATGTGTTATCAACTCTATCTATGACGGGATGACATGACCACGACAGCAGAGAATAACCTAATTAACACTACATCCCCAGATAATTGGAAGGAGGGATGCAGGTGCCTGTGTGTCCTCTATATGGACACAACTGGTTATAATATGTCTGTCTAATGTAAGAAAAGGGTTGCAGAGGTGAAAAGAATCCAGAAATTATTCATATATATCGTTTTCTTTTGTCATTGTTGTCATTCTGTGAGATACGAGATTTTATTATTGACCGAATTGTGTCTTGCGAAACTTAAAACATATAATATATCATTGGTTTATAACTCCAAAGTCTCCTATGAATTTATGTATTACTGTTTGTGGTTGTGTTAGTCATGGTGTGTCTGTTTTAGCAGAGGACAATTAGCATAGGACAATTAGCATAGGACAGTTAATTTAGTCAACGGATGACGTTTCTGATTGACGTTTATAATTATGTTTCGATAATTGACAGTCTAGTTTATCATACGCATAAATATAATCCTTATCTTAACTCTTTAGGAAAACATTACTGATTATGAGAGGATATCATCTGAAAATGCACACATTCATTCATTCATTCATTCATTCATCCATCCATCCTTCTATCTATACCCCCTCTCTCTCTCTCTCTCTCTCTCTCTCTCTCTCTCTCTCTCTCTCTCTCTTCCGGGTGTCGATGCTTCAGATGGAAGTTAGCAGTGTAGCAGACCTCTCCGGAGTTCAAATAACTTTCCGAAAAGGGTCTGCTGCTGTGTGCGTGTGCGTGTGTGTGTGTGTGTGTGTGTGTGTGTGATGTAGTTTCCCGGGAAGAGTAGTGAAGAGGCGAGTGTAATGGAGAATACATGTGTGTTTGTTTTCCTATATGTACCCAACTCTAAACTCGTGTGAATTGAATTTGAGGGTGAAAGAAGACCGCCCTAAGTCTGATAGAGATTGGAGAAGGAGGGAGAAGTGGATAGAGAGGAGGGAGAGGGTTGGTAGAGAAGAGAGAGAAGGTGGGAGAATGTATTAGAGAGGTAGGAGAAGGTATTGGAAACGTGGGAACAAGGTAAATATAGGCTATCTTTACCTTGGGTGGGACAGAACAAATATGAAGGAAACGATAGAGTGTCCGAGAGAGTTTAAGAATAGAGAGGGACAGTGTTAAGCTTTTAATAAACAAGCTGCTTTGCTTAAAAAGTAATTGTCCTGAATAAAATGGTTGTATATTTGTATATTATATATTTCATACAAGATTAACGATTGATTGACATTTGGCGCAGCAACAGCGAGGTCACATAGCGCCCGGAAAAGATGAGACAGCAAGCAAAAAGAAAATAGAAAGAAAAGATTCCTCTTGAAAAACTTAAAGGGAGTCGCTGGGGTCGAATATGCGCCCAAACCCTTAAAGTATTGCCCACATCACTACAATCAATACCCCCTACGGGTTTTCATACAAGAAAGTGTTGGTCTAATTCTTTCAATATCATATTAGACGAGATATTTTTTAGATCATAAAACTTCAAGCACACCAAGAAAATGAGACCACTCAATCCATCTATCTATCAGTAAATCCATCTGTCCATCAATCCATTTATCAATCCATTTATCAATCCATTTATCAATCCATCTACTGTATCTATATATCACACTCCATCTATCAGTCCATCCACGTATCATTCTTTTTACCGCTGTATATAATGAAAGATTCTTGTCTGTAATTGTGTTTTTGGCCTTTAGTCTCTTCTGGCCAAAACTTTCCTCATCACCCAAGAAGTGACCATTGTCTCACGAAGGCAATCCCATGGGGTCGACCCATTGGAGGTTCACCGATATTCCTCCTAACAATGCCAAGGCCAGGGGAGGAAAAAAGGATCGTATATGTCTCGGCTTTACCTCCAAACTATACCTACCAGGGCCAAGGGATGAAAAAGGATTGTGGAAACATTGGACGTTCACTGATATTCCTCCAAACTATACCGGGGCTAGGGGATGAAAAAGAGGACATGATTTGTACAGTTAGTCACACTCCACACAGCGTTGACAACACTGGTAGAGATGGTAATCCTGAACCACCAGCTCGAAGCACTCATTGCTGGCAGTGAATGAAGCTTACAACTAGTGGTTCGGAGTTACCATCTCGGCTAGAGTTGACAACGTATAGTGTGACCAACGGTACCATAGTTTTGCGGGGAATAATAGACTACACGATTTCCTGTTGATATTTCTGAAGCTTCGGAACGAAATGTGTTGCTTTATAAGTTTCTACGAACAGAAAATGCGGCATGTTTACTAGCATAATGAAGTACTGATGGGTATTCTTGCACACTTTTGGAGGAATCAGTAGCCTCTCCAATTCACCCATGACACACACACACACACACACCCTACATTCGAACTCAGCCTCTATATGTGTACTGGGTGAGAAAATGAGCAACACTAATCAGACTTAATGGGAGAACCTCACTCTAAGTCATTTGGAGAACTACTGATTCCTCCAAACTACCACAGGATTCAAGTCACTTCAATGTTACTAAGAGGGGAACTGTTTCGTGGCCGAGTTTGGAGGAATCCGTAGCTTCTCCATTTCGACCCAAACCAGCGAACCTCATCAAGAGTTTAGCTGATACAACCAAGGCTTCATCTGATTTATCCGTCTTGGTTCTTATTTAGTCCTCGTTTCTCTCGACCCTTCTCTTCCCTTTTTATTTTTCTCTCGCTCTCACTTTTCCTCTTTTCCAAACATTTCTCTTGCCTTTTCATTCTTCTCTCTCTCTCTTATTTTCCCTACCCTTCTCTTGCCTTTTCATTCTTCTCTCTCTCACTTTTCCTCTTTTCCAAACATTTCTCTTGCCTTATCATTCTTCTCTCTCACTCTTATTTTCCCTAGCCTTCTCTTCCCTTTTCATTCTTCTCTCTCTCACTCTTTTATTTTCCCTACCCTTCTCTTCCCTTTTCATTCTTCTCTCTCTCACTTTTATTTTTCCTACCCTTCTCTCCCCTTTGCATCTCTCTCTCTCTCTCTCTCTCTCTCTCTCTCTCTCTCTCTCTCTCTCTCTCTCTCTCTACCCTACACAGACACACACACGCCTTTCATTAATTTTCCGCTCTCTCTCTCTCCCATTTAACCTTCCTTCCTTCCTTATTTTCCTTCATCGTTTGTTGTTTCTCTCCCTACCCTCCCCTTTCTTATTATTATTTTCTCTCCTCTTTACATTTCCACTTTCATTTCATTTTCATCCTCTCGTTCTCAGTCTCTTTACTCCATTTTATTTTTTTTATTTATCTATCGTTTACTCTCTTTTATAACCAAAATATTTTCATCATCTTTTATCTACTTTTCATCACCACCCACTACCACCATCATTACCATCATCACAAACACCATCACCATCACCATCACCACCAACACCACCATCTTTACCAACCTCACTACCACCATCACCACCATCATCACCACCATCATCACCATCACCACCACCACCACCTTCAATACATCATCCCAGACAGACAGATTTGGTCCATAAATTTGGCTTGCATGTTCTGAATAAAATAGAGACTCATTTTTATAGTTTATCATTACGATTTTGTATTTTATTTACCTTTTATTATCTTTTTTTTTATTATTTACCTTTTTATTTTTTTATTTACCTTTTTTTTTTATTTTTTTTTATTTTATTTTTTTCAAAGCTGTACACACAAAGACTCCATTAACGTCTTGCTACGAGGAACGAATAAACATGAGAGACAACTTTAACGAGGGTATGATCCCGAGCCAAAATTATATACAGTACTTCCACCTGCTTCCTCCTTTCTCCATCACTGAACAGAATCCCACAGTGCAAGGGGTTGTTTCCTGTCATAGTTTGCAGGGATAGGTAGCCTCCAATTTGTCGACATCACAAGCAGAGGCCTAAAGTGGATCCTTATTATTATTATTATTATTATTATTATTATTATTATTATTATTATTATTATGAGAGCTTTGAAGGGCTACTGATTCCTCCAAATTATCTCGGGAAACAGTATACGAGTAAGGAGTCTGTTTTGTAGGATATTTTGGAGTGGTACGTAAACTCCAATTCCCCCACAACAAACGCCCCCCTCAAGACATGAATACAGATGAAAGACAAGAGCCTGAGAGTAAGGAGGAGGATGATATTCAAGGACAGAGACGTGGTGTTGCCGACGGTATACAGTCTTCGTACTCAGCTGATGATATGCTGATATGTAGTTTTGCTGAGTACGCTGATATGTAGTTTTGCTGAATATGCTGAAACTTAATGTTGCTGAGTATGCTGCTTTACATGACAAAATCTGTTCGAGAAAAAGGCAAAAACGAAAAATGAATTATATCTTACGTGCCTGTATCTTACTTAGCCATCATTTGTGTCTAGTCTTTTGGTGGGTACAGCCGAGGGGATCACGTTTTGGGCTGCTGTTCTATCCTCTACAGTAGGCAAAAAACAGCATTGGAATCCCATTATGAAATATTATAGTTAGGCTAATTTAAATGCAAGAGTGGCTCAACTACTTTTTGTATCGACTGTATAAACTCTACATTACGAAACTACATGAAGGTCTGACTGAACACTGGCTACTGAAACTATGATCGAACTTTACTGAAACAACACTGAAACAACACTTGCTTGCCTCGGTCAGCCGTAGTGTTGGGAAAAGTAAATACCAGCTACATTTTACCTTGGTGTTGGGCAAAGTAAATACCAGCTACATTTTACCTTGGTGTTGGGCAAAGTAAATACCAGCTACATTTTACCTTGGTGTTGGGCAAAGTAAATACCAGCTATATTTTACCTTGGTGTTGGGGTAAGAGCCTCGCTGCCCACCACTCGTCAAAATGTTTGGATCGCACATCAATATTCTTCCAACACAAAAATAATATAGCGGTGAGCAATGACTACCGAAATGCAACGATCCGTTTGGCGTAGTATTTGAACTCGTCGAAAAGTTTTAATTGTGGATCGCTGGTTAAAAATTCTTCAAAAATATACCGTAGCGCAAAATGCGAGATTAAAACGAACAATTTTATACAATGCTATGATGTAGGGATTCTATTTTTTTTTTTTTTTTTTTTTTTTTACCTCTGCCATTTGCTTTATCATTTAAAATAACTTTTCCACGTACCATTTCCGTCTCAAATGCGCTATATATAATGTATTTCGTACAGGGGTTGTCTGTCCGGGACAATATTAAGTTAGGTTAGGTTAGGTTAGACCAGGTTTACATCTTTCTAAAATAAATTTCTGACGATATAATATATTAGTCTGTAATCCCAAACTCTCCCTCTTAGACTGCAAATATACGAAAAGAGAAAATAAAATACAGTGATAAAAAATACATCACTTGAAATCGTAACCATTGTAAACATAAACAAAATAAATGCATAAACTACAACAATACAGAATAAAAAAAATTCTGGGAAGCCCTGTTGTGGCAAAGAGTAAATAAATTTGCAAATAAAGAGAAAGAAAAAAATAAATATACAAAATCAATGAGCGTGGACGAGGATCGGAATATTGGATTATAATCACCATCAAAATATATAATGATCAATATCATCACAAAATATGGTGACATCATATTTATTGTCAAGGTCAGTCTGTATTATCCTTGCTAACAATATGCCACAATCACTGTCACCATTACTATCTACACTTGCTTCACTATCACCATTACTATCCCACTTCCATTATCACTATTACTATCTACACTTCCGTCATTATCACCATTACTATCCCACTTCCATTATCACCATTACCATCTACACTTCCATCATTATCACTATTACTATCTACACTTCCGTCATTATCACCATTACTATTCCACTTCCATCATTATCACCATTACTCTTTCTACTTCCATCATTATCACCATAACTATCTCCACTTCCTTCTTTTATTACCATTACTATCCCACATCCATCAATATCACCATTACTATCTCCACATCCATCAATATCACCATTACTATCTCCACTGCCATCACTACCATCATCACTATCCTCATCACCAACACTACCTGAATCACCACCATCATCACCACCGTACACATCATCTCTCTGACCGACCACACACACACACACACACACACAGATATTAGCCCTTCCTGACAACCAACACAGTTTACCGGTACCCAAAACAAACATGGCCGTGATACTCTCTATAATTATATCTTGTTGATGGTACTCACTTTGTTTCACTCCTCCGTTCCTCAGGACTTGGTTGGTAACTTGGTATCACGGCTAAAGCACCAGACAGCTGGGCAGGATATGTTATTATTATTTTCTTGTATCACACTCGCGCCGGGTATCCCTCAATTATTTCACTTTTAACCACAAACTCAACAGACGCTATAAAGTACGACGAGCCTTGCCCACCTGCATCCAACCAACACGGGAAGGTTGGTGTTGATGCTTCGGTCTCTAGGGGCGCAGTGATCAAGACAGTAACAGATCAACCTCTCAAGAAAAATGACACCGTCTGCCTACAAACCACACGGCATCCACATAATTTCATCTAAGCATTTTAGCGTTGATATCTCACTATGGAAACAGATATCATTTAGCATTAATATAGATAAAAATATATTACAATTTATAGACACAATTTATATGCTTTTATTCTTATATGAACTACATACATGATGAGGTCTGGGTAGTAATGAGACAGCGAGGTGAAGCCAAGAAGGGAAGGCAATATTGCACCCTAATATAATATGAAAGATGGGAATGATGCCAGATGTCACTTACTCTTATATCAACAGAACACTAAAAAACAATATCATCCAATGGTTGACCACAGTGAAAAGGAACTATTTCTTCACCTGAAACAATATAATAATAGTTATGTTATGTTAAGAGAAATTATTCTGCGGTATAAGAGAATATAATATAATACCTCCCATACCATACAGGCTGATATTTGGTTTTGATGATGATGTATCGCCTCCAGGCTTCAATTCACAGAGACCGAGTAAAACTTTCATCGTTCAATAACTTCAGAGTATAAAGTGACACACAAACAATATATGTATTTTGTAAAACTACGTTACGACAAAATAAATTTGTTACCAAAAAAACTACTTGTCCATGTACGGCTATACTGTGTAACGTTACTAATCCTACTATACGTCCAGTAGGCCTATAGGGTCCTACCATATTTAGTATAATATCATGTAGTTAATGAAGAAAAGAGCTTACTTAATGTATAATTATTACTGTAACAAATACGAAAAACACTAGTATCCTCAATGTATGACAGACAACAAACTAAAGTAGACTATATTAATGAATTCTTTGTATATAATCACTTCAGACGAACGATGCATCCTGCTGGTTCCTAGTGGGTTTTTGTTTTTGCGTACGTGATTGGTTAATTTGACGATAATGCTCGTTCAGGGGGTCATAGCTTTTATGACGTGTGATGATTGACTGTCCAAACCCGCTATAGTCAGATGCAAGGCCAAAAGATTTAATAATATTATCTCTTGGTATATCTCTTGGCCTTGGTCAGATGCGCCGTTCACCTGAATGGAGTTATATATAATACATACCTTGGAGTTGGGTTGTCAGCAGCAGATATATTTTAAGGTATTTTAACAATGAAGGCTGCTACAAAGACTCTACATCTCACCGGCAACAGATGAATGCCTTAACAAATACAACACACAAAGGGTCAACACAATAATGCTTGTGTGTCTCGTCTTTGTCTTTGTTCACGTGTTGCTAAGGAGAATACAAAGGATTAAAACTTGGGCTTCACACAGAGAGTCTGGTTCGTGCTTAGACAACCAAGACTCTCCAACACCATAACTTGCTATAAACTTTACCTATTCATCAAAACTTCTGATTACATTTAGACTAGTGGAAGACGACGCATACCTGGCCAACCACATTAACTTGACATCTGTCAGTGAATAAATATTTTAGTCTTGAATTAATGAGTTTTTCCTTAATGTAAAGCCATGGGTACCTGAAAATATCATTAGGGCATTGTAATATCAGTGTAACAGGCTATTGATTCCCTTTTAAACTATGCCTCGAGATATATTGTTACTACCCTAATATATGGTCGCTACTGTGGTTGCTATTTTGTGGTGTATTTTTTAGGAGGAAATAGTAACCCACAAATAGCTTCTCCAGTATAATGAAGACTTCCTCTCCCTCCCTCTCTCTCTCTCTCTCTCTCTCTCTCTCTCTCTCTCTCTCTCTCTCTCTCTGCTAGTTTCCATTGTAATAAAAACAAAACTTTCTCTCTCCTACAGCATCTCTTCCCACAACTCGCTGGGGTCTTGTTCAGTGAGTTCTGCTGGTCTGGTACAACCCTCACCCTCCGTCGTATCTGGACTCACCGCCCTACACGCCGCCTGTCCTGTCAAACGCTGCGTCCACCGTCAGAAGTCAGGCGAGGAGGTCAAGCAGGCACGCAAGCAGGTCAGTTTCGGGTCACGGGTTCTCTAATGGAGGTCATGTATTCATTTATTAATTTGCATATCTATTTATTTATCCTACTGGTGTTGTCGTTCAACTTGGCGCTATGGCTTCCTCAAAATAAAATAAAAAGAAAAACAGTCACAAAACAACCAACTTAGGATAACCAATTTTAAACCAAATCCATTTTTTTGCAACTGTTTTGGGGGATTAGGTACTGTAGTCTCAATCGGCCATTGAATACCACTAAAGGCTCTTTCAGAAACTTACCATAGGGGGACGAGAGAAGGGAAATGAAGATAGAAGGAGAAGGGGAAGAAAGGCACACGAAAAGAGATGAGAGAGATTCAGGCTCGAAGATAAAAAACAAAAATTAGAAGAAAAAAGTTAAAAGAAACAGAAGGGTAGGAAGGAAGGTAGGAAAGCTGTGAGAAAAGAGGATGTCTAGTGTCCCTGGAGAGAAGATAGTGCCTGGAAGGAAGGATAGAGTCTGGAATGAAGGTTAATATCTGGAAAGAAAGTTAGTGTGTTGGAAAAAAAAAGGTTATAGTGTATAGAAGGTAGGAAGTAAGATTATTATTGCCTTGAACAAATAATAACTGTCTGGAATAAAGGATAGTGTCTGAAAAAAAAGGGTAGTGTCTGGAAAAAATGGTCAGTGTCTGGAAAAAAAAATAAGCTTTTAGTCGAGAAAGAAGGCTAAGGTCTATGGTGAAGGAAATGAAGAGGCAGGGAGGAAGGAAGGGACAACATTAATATTGATGGGCCCAGGTAAAAGCCACGGGAGAGTGATATTGGGTAGACATGATTGAATTAGGGGTTGTGGGAGAGGTCAGGTGAGAGGTTTGGAGACAAGGTGAGAGGTTTGGAGGTCAGGTGAGAGGTTTGGAGACAAGGTGAGAGGTTTGGAGGTCAGGTGAGAGGTTTGGAGACAAGGTGAGAGGTTTGGAGGTCAGGTGAGAGGTTTGGAGACAAGGTGAGAGGTTTGGAGGTCAGGTGAGAGGTTTGGAGACAAGGTGAGAGGTTTGGAGGTCAGGTGAAAGGTTTGGAGGTCATGAAAATTTGGGTTTTGAGGTCAAGTGTAATGGGATGTCGAGATCAGGTTAGGAGGTCAAGTGAAAAGTAGGATTAGTAAGAACACACACAGTTGCCAGTACTTTAAGTTGGTCGCTTATAGTCCCGACAGTAAAGTGAAAGGGTAACCAGAAAACACTACAATTATATTCTGGCCCATCAATATGCTTGGACTAACTCAGGACGATTTAAAATTCATGCGTGTACAGGGCATGTTGTTTTCATTTTTATGTGGTCTTTTATAGTCATTTTAATGGTGTTTTTTTTTTTTAAGTAATGAAAATGTCGAGCAAAAAATGGACAAGAAAAAATTCCGATACAATTTTTTTCAATCGTAAATGCGTTCTGTGATTCAATCCACCTCTTGAACAAATGGTGTAGTTTTCTATTGCCGACAAGGTTGAGTGCATCACAGTATTTAATTACAGTGGAAAAAATGATCTCGATCTGTCTGGGTCTATCATCATCGTCTACAGAAATTTCCCTCTTACAATACTTAGACATTCGTGTGTGTGTGTGTTCGGAATATTCGCATTTTAACTTTTAATTCGTGTTGTGTGTGTGTGTGTATTCGGAATATTCGCATTTTAACTTTTAATTCGTGTTGTGTGTGTGTATTCGGAATATTGGCATTTTTACTAATTCGTGTTGTGTGCTCTCAAAACCCCACAGGTGATCAAGATGCTGATTCTGGTGATCATTCTGTTCATGGCTTGCTGGGGTCCCAAGATTGTGTTCATAGTGTTCCAGAAGAATGGCCTGGCCCAGACTGCCTTCCATCAGTGGGTCTACAACACTAAGGTCTGCCTCGGTCTCCTGCCCTTCGTTCACTCCTGTCTCAACCCTATCATCTACAGGTGAGAGAGAGAGAGAGAGAGAGAGAGAGAGAGAGAGAGAGAGAGAGAGAGAGAGAGAGAGAGAGAGAGAGAGAGAGAGAGAGAGAGAGAGAGAGAGAGAGAAAGAAAGAGTGTGTGTGTGTGTGTGCATTTGTTTGTAAATAAGGTCAATAATTAATCTACGGTGCCTGTATCAAGCACCAACTGTCCATCTAGCGGCGAAACCAATAACGTCACCGAAAAAAACATCAACAAAACACGAGCAAGACATGATGCCAAACATACAATATTGCACCAAACTAACTAACAAATGCAACAGGACTTCTCGTGGTGACTGCATACACACACATGACCTACATAGATACATACATACATAACGTGTCGGGCAGTTGGACCAAAGCAAATAATAAAAGTTTTCAACGGCACTCGAATGAATCCCAGAGACCAATTTACTGGGTTTGGAAATGTGATATTGGGGAGTGTGATCCTGACGCATGTTGGGGGACGAGTGGTCAGCCTCTCACTAGTTTGTACCCACTCCACATATTTCCACTCCCCCAATATTGGCTGGAACAATACGGGGGGAACGACGCATGGGGTGAGAGCAAGGATGATAGACTATGGGTGAGAGGATATATAGAGATGAGGTGTGTGTGTGTGTGTGTGAGAGAGAGAGAGAGAGAGAGAAGGGGGGGGAGAGGGAGAGGGCACACGTGTAAGGAAGCAAGAGTCTGAAAGAGAAAGAGGCAAAGAGAAAACCAATAAAAAGAGAGTATAGAGGAGAGGGAGGAGGGGAGAACGTGAGAGCAAGAAAGTTTGAAAGATAAAAAGAGTTAGAGGTAAATACAGAGAGAAAGAAGTGAATAGATGAAAGCGAAGGGAAGGGAAAAGGTGAGAGTGAGAGAGCGCCTGAGGGAAAAGAGGTGACGGTTAGAGAAATAAAAGAGAAAGAAGGAACAGAGTGAGGAGGAAAGAGCGAAAGAGATAAACATAAGGACCATAAGAATTGATACAGTCCATTGTTTTCTATTTTCCTTGCATTTATGATTCTTTACAAATAAATATAATGACAAAAAGACGATGATGAAAGAGATAACGACGACGATAATGACAATATGGATGATGCGACGAAGATAATGACGATATCTAGCCCGAGTAAAGGTGAGAAGAATGGCCCTCGCTGGAAATAACGAGCCAGAGGACCATAAAGGAGACCCTGATATGGACGAGGGCAGATGAAAGGGTCGACGGAAGCCAATGATTCCGTATTAAGGGACCCTGTGTTGTAGTCAGAAAATTGTAGGTAAACGAGTCCTTCAAATATTGCCACGAAACAACACCTCTATAGAAGGAGCTTGTTTCGTGGCATAGTCAGAAGGAATCAGAAGCCTCCAATTCTCATACACGATCACAGGGTCCTTAAGAGAGTAGCAGGAGCTTATTGCAATAAAGGCCTTCTGATGGGTACCATTTAGGAGATGCTGTATTGAGCAAGCAGGTTATTATGTTACCTCTGTTGGACTCTGTGTTGTTAGCAAGGTACATCAAAATTTTAATTAACTTAAAGATAAAATAGAAAGGTCGTTCTAGTTTAGATAGATCCTGGAGGAACAGCAAACAATATTTAGGAAAAGGAAGAAATTGAATTGAAGAGACATGCAGAAAACACCCTAGGCTTGCCAATGTTTTTGCGAATAATTAATTTAGTAACTGTTGTTGCAATTTTGGCGATTGACACTAAATTATTATACAAGGGAATGTAGGTCAGAGCGAGAAGGGATTTATTTATTCATTGGGAAAACGGAAAGCATCGTAATTCACAAAGGATAGTTATTTACCTTATCGTGAAAGAGTAAATCCTGCTTAAGGGACCCCGTGATATAGTCAGAGAATTGGAGGTCAGTGAGTCCTTCAAACATTGCCTTGAAACACCACCCATACCGTAGGAGACTGTTTCGTGGCATAGTCAGGAGGAATCAGAAGCCACCAAGTTTCATACACGATCACAGGGTCCTTAATGAATTTACCACCACCATGGACAATACAAACTCCCACTGTCACCATAACCATTACCATTTCCACCACCAAACAACAACTCCACCACTCACAGCCACTTCTACTCCTCCCAACAACTCCACCACCCCTCACAGCCACCTCTACTCCTCCCAACAACTCCACCACCTCTCACATACACCTCTACTCCTCCCAACAACTCCACCACTCATAGCCACCTCTACTCCTCCCGCCACCTGGTCTAACACTCACATACATCTCTTTCACAGCTTCATGTCTACCAACTTCGGACGTATGATGCGCCGGTCGTGTGCCAGAGAGAACTGCTCTACCATTTTCAACAGCCTGTGTCTGGGCAGCATTGATAGAGACAAACACAAGGGAGGTATGTCACTCACCACAACAACATAATAGTAATAGAACCAGAAATAGTACTACTATTACCATATTACTATTTCTACTACTTATAATACTATGGTACTACTATTTCTACTTCTCACACTACTATATCTACTAACAATATTACTACCATACTATTTCTACTACTATTGTTGCTGCTACTACTACTACAATACTTCATGCAATAACAGGGCCTTCATCTATTACGAACTGCACTGTGAAGATATATTCAAAATGTAAAAATATCTTAGCAATAATCGACAGTCGATATGACAAAGCAGTTCATATAAATCCTCTCTAAGTAAGTTAGTAATGCGCCTGTGTCTAAATAATAGCAGGTATCACTGAATCCTCTTATTCATATTATTATATTCACTACAATGATATTTGATTAAATGCAGTAGAGATCGGAGTAGATATGGATTTCGTTTAGATTTAGGCCCTTCTGTATTCCTTTAGAGAATGGTAAGGTTAAGGGGTCAATCGTTCACCATCACGTTGGAGAGCTACGGATTCATACATACTATACCTACACACACTACAGTATTTCATTACACGAGTAGGGAATATGTTTTTTTCCAATGGTAACTAAGAAAACACGTTTTATGGCATATTTTGGAGGAGTCGAGTCACCCTCCAACTTAACCATAAATACCTACCTTATTAAATTATGACCTTGGTTTCCCAGACCCACTCGTTGACAACCCCCCGGCCGTACTTCTGCCAGCACCCACAACCCCACCTTCTTTGCCTTCTGGACCTCTTCACCTCGAAAATGGTAAGAATCACAGCTAGAGACTCCATTCTCTTCTGTTCTTGGTAATCTCAACAGGTACCACTGCAACGCAAACTACAGAGAAAAAAATTACAGTTTTCAAAATAAGATTTTCTAATATTGATGTTTTCTGTGTACAGTGGACTATGTAAACTTTTAATATTCATAAGCATTTACTGACTCTTTGTCAGTGTTAATTCAAATATAAAAAATACCTGTCCTGTACTCACAAACATCAAGAAATAAGACAATTGGCTTCTTGACATTACATTTGGTTCTTTAGGGTCACCGTCATTCACTTTGCCATCATCCAATCACTTGATTCCTCTTAAGGTGGAAATACAAATAAGCCCCTTTGGTAGACCGTTAATTGAAACGTTCTCTCTCTTTGCCACAGGTGTAGGGTACGACCTGGGCAACACATCTTACCTGGACCTGAATGGCCACACCTCCAGTGCCACCAACACCATCAAGAGTCATCTGGAGGAGGATCAGGTCACCAGGATATAAGATCACCTCATCTCACCTCCTGACACTAACACATAACATCAGGTCACCACTACACCTTTCACCCTCACAAATCAGATCTCCAAAACCTGACAACATCATACATCAGATCCCCAGGTCACATTCTGATGCCAACACACATTAGGTAACCATGACACCTGAATCTATCACATATCAGGTCACCAGGTCACCTTATATCAATACAGCATTAGGTCACCAGGTCATCTCACCTCCTGACACCAGCACACACCATCATGTCATAAATCACCTTCTGACACCATCACACAACATCAGGTCACCATGCAGGTCACCTCACCACCACAACAAGACATCTTTGGTCCTCTCCTAAAAAGAGGTCAACCTTACAAGTTGAGGAATCCAATCACCAAAATAAAGGTTCATTTACCATTGATAACACTATTTCATCAATTATGTTTAAAAGGCCATATACCAATTCTAAAAGTACCTTTGTCACTAAAATATATGTAACATTATGTAAATACACAAGTCCCTACATTTCTATGTTGTAGCAATATCAGTAGTAGCAATATCAGTATTACTGTACATGTATCAAAATGTTGACAAAAGATGACCATATGTATACCCGGTATGTAATACAGTATATATACTGTAATAATGTGTTTATGTTTCGTGTTTAAATGTTGATCACATTACCTTCTAAACATATCAAGCTTGCCATTTTACACGAGTAATCTGTTGCGAGTATACATTACCTAACCACCTCCATACATGTATAAACATCTTGCTTATTAAATACAATACATTAACAGGCCACGTTTTGGTGTCGTCTTGTGAACATGTTATGATCTGAAATATTTGTTAATCTTTTCAATATATGTAATATATATCTATTTTCCTCGGGTTAATGCCTGTTACTATTATTCAGCATTGGAGAAACATGCGCATTATAGGCTGATAATATGCAGTACTAAGACAGCCTAAGTGGTGTGTGTACAGGCTGGCGTGTGTACATAATTATGTCTGTGTGTTTGCCTCTATGTCTGAGTGTGTGCTTGCATGTACAGTATCATTTGTGTGTGTGTGTGCGTGTATGTATATTATATAAGTGTACAAATGCAACATTAAACAAAACAAGAGGTGTAGATACAACTACTGTAACAACATAATAAGATAACCCTCTAGTCAGCTGAAATCAATCAGCTCATATTTTGTTACACTATTTCTGTGCCAATCTACCAAAACTTGTGTTAACAATAAGACAGGCAACATCATAAGGCTTAAGTTATAGAAAGGTAGGTTCTGTAACTCTTACTTCCTTTCAATGGTACAGAGTACTGACTGCAGGGATAGAAAAGTATAAGTCAAAGTTATCTGGTTATCAATCTACTCACATATTCCTAAAGAAATTTCAGTGTCAGTTTCAGTGTCAGTCACCTTTAACTTTCCTGAAACTGGAAATTAATTCCACCTGAGCTGGGACAAAAAAGGTGGAAATGCCTTCGTTCCAAGTTAGTAACAACTGGCAATATAGGCCACTGAGATTATGGGGGAATGTTACTTTCCCACATGAGATTTCCAAATATGGTTTAGTCAACAGCTCAGTGCACCCTTATTTTGGTATACTGTAATCCAACAATGTTAGTCTCATATTTTTTTATTGCTGGCATATCAATGTTTTTGGTAATGTGGATTTTACTACTAACTTAATGTACAGAACTGTAATACAATACTGTATAAAGGGGTACGGAAGAACACTATGCTGGCCAGGTAGACCTTATACAACAAGGAAGGAGACAGATGTTGTCAAGTATCAAAAAGATTGTCCTAGACCCATAAGACCTTGTACAAGGAGACAGAGAGGAGGGACAGTAAGCATGAAGGAAAAAGATGGACAGGGGAGACAGTTGATTAGAAGAAAGGGCCTGGCTCGGGTCAGAAGAGATCCCAAAACATTTCAAGTATTGCCCACATCTTTGCAGACATTACCCCCCTATGGGGTCACAGCCTTAAGAATCAGGACCTTTTGCCTGGTTAGTGTTATAAGGATTTGCCTGGTTACCTCTGTATATAATGTAATTATAAGTATAAAGTGAAGGATGTGTACGTTGTTTTAAATATTATATTACTATATAGGCAATACTTCCTCAATGTTTTGAACACCATGCAGGCTTAGTAATCATAAGTGATATGTCAAAAGAGTGAAATCATTTGGGTTTAATAACCTTATGAAGTCATCACATGAGATTAACTTGCCACCTATGATGCATTCTCTACTGTGCTAAGACACAATAACTGTATAGGTACCATTCATGTCATGGCCAAGATTCAAAGCAGCACATCCTTGGACTATGACCCCGAGTGTAGAAGCTCTTATGGCTGAGGCAAATAAATAACTTACCAGTACAATACAAAATGCCACACTTGTACCAGGTGCTAATGACAAGTGACACTAAATCACAATAAATATCGCCAGAACACTGCACAAGCTAGGTAATACCACAAAGGGGTTACAGTTCACTTAAATACATTTGAAATACTGTACTGTACTGTACTTCAGGTTCATTAAAATTTTAGTTACTAGATCAATACACCCTTGTATGTAATGAATTCTCCACTATAGAGCATAAGACCCTATCTTGGCCATGATTTGAACATGTACACTCTTGATCTCTGAACCCGAGACTGAAATAAAACTTTCCATCAACCTGGCCCGAGAGCATCATCCACAGTTCTCTAGGCATGTTGCTCGTTTATATATGAAGGGTATTGGCCCTGGCTAATTAAAGCCACATAACTCATGGCTATATAACATTAATCATTCTTCATCATCATTATTAACACTCCACTTTCCTTTTCTCCAGAGCGAAAGTTGGAAATGTGAAATCAGAATGCAGAAGAGACAAAAATACCAAGTAAAATGGGTCCATTCTTATTCACTCCCCCATTCAAGCAGAAAGAATCAGCCCTCCCTCACAAAATTAATTTTCATTGGTGCAAGAAGCAATTCTTTTGACTGTCAAAGTAAATAAATAATTAAATAAACAAAGTGACTAACCAACATATACACCTCCAAGTGAATCTCTTACATTCTGGCTTAACCTACACAAGTCCATTTGCTTCGTCTATTCATATTCCATGCATGCTTTCTTACACAATCACTCATCATATTGTACCATTTCTAGGGTCTTCCCCTTCATTTGTAAGTCTTGAGGGAAGAAAGAAGATTGTACCTGTACTACTAAAGAGGAGACAGAGTGGGATAGAATATTATTATTCACAATCAGGCACAATGTTATTCTCTGAGAAATCGAGTTATTAAGGTGAATGTGTAATGTTCTATTATAATAAGTATTTGAAAGATCACCCCTGGCTTCCTTGAACATTGAAAGAAGATACTGTAACTGCTTAAAAGTTACATTACAATTCTGAAAAGTACAGAAAAGTCTCTAAGGTTCCAAAAGCTTCTTCAGTCAAACATTAGCCAATCAGGGGCTAATCCTTAAAATCATGATAACTTTTCCAGGAATCGTAAGTGCTATATATTAAAGACAAGAACTCACCCTCACCAAACCCTACTGAACAGGCCTAACAAACAATTTTATTGATTTAATTTCATATGAGATTGACTCCCCAACTGTATTTCATTTACAATAGTGCTTGGTCAGAATGATTACAGTACAAAACATATCCCAGATGTGGTAGTATTACAGAGTATACACCCCTGACCTATGTTCCCAAGTATCAACCCCTTACCAATGGACCACTGCTCTGTCAGAAAGCTTGAGGAACTTCAACAACATCATGAACATACAAGAAATGTCCCGACAGTGGTGATGACTGCCTAATGGCAAAATTATTTAAAGTCTAAAGAGCCATTTTGCCAGTCACTATTACGTCTTAGCCTATGACACTTCTTTTATATGGAACCCATTTATGTGCCAATAACTATGACTCTTGTTTGTTCATATGATTTTTAGTATGAGTTCACACTCACTTTCCTTCAGATTTTAACAAATATACTTCCTGATGAGTCATTTATATTCTTCATCATCATATTTCTTATTTCACTGTGGTGGGCATAATAAGATGGACAAATCAGACAGGAAGTTCACACATCATGTCTTACTTGGATGTTCAAAGTGTATTGCGTGGCTGTGCATTAATCATACTTCAAATAAAGAGATGTGAAGTGGCCAAGAGTATAATTCTTTCCTTCAGACCACTTTTTCCCTCACCATCAGAATGTGTACTGCTATGGTACTTAATAATGTTTAAATCAACTTTGGATAGGACAGGCATCTTTTGAAGATCCAGCAATGTCTTAAGGCCTGCTCACACTTTTGAGCATAAAAATGGGATTGTGAACAGTATGAATGAGGGTATTGTGATTTCTTGTCAAGTTTCACTATTTTCCTAATGTTGTAGTTCGTTTTCTATGCTACTCTAGACCTTAACATCTTGAAGTTCACAATCCTGTTTATGAGGCTAAGGGTGTCAATGGAAGATTGTCTATCAAACAGGACAAACATTTTATATCACCATCAGACCAGCAAGCAAGGGGATTTGGATGGCTTGCCCCTGCATTCCCCGCTTATAACATCAACAACACTTGTGCTTACCGTTCACCAACCAAACGTGAGTATTGGACCGGGACCACCAGGTTCTAGTAACAATGTTTGCCTTAATTGGTATGCTCAATAAAATCAAGTTTGTCCATATAGCTATTGTCAGAAAAAAATACTTGCAGCATTGTGAAGCATCTGATGGAAAGTATGTAGCTGGAAGTTTTAATGCATGTTGCAGTTCAAGAGGTAATGGGTTAGTATCTATCTATCTATAGCTCTGACGTCTCGTTCCCTCCGGGAACTCCCCCTAAGGGGGTGGTCACGGCAGTAAAGTCTCCAGTCTTCCCTGTTCCAACACTCCCTCCTTACTAGGTCCAGTCCTCCCCTCCCCCTCATGTTTCTCTCCTTCACATACTCTTCCACTCTGTTCTGCCGTCTAACTGGTGGTCTGCCTCTCACACCACGTCCCACAATTTCACTTCCATACACCTTCTTTACAAACTCTTCACCTTGCATTCTCTCTACATGGGTTAGTAGCCCAAGTCTACAATAATCCGACTAATGTGGCTCTGCATTAACCTTACATTCCTTGGTGTGGTAAAATGCAACAAAGGATGTTACAGTATTGTACATATTTCATCACCTTCAATAACTTAAGATTTCATGATACACAGGAAGCCAACCAGTAATTAACTTTTTTATTTACAAAATTAATGCTAGAATTCATACTTTTCAATGAATAACACAGAGCTTACAAGCTAAATGTACAATCCAAAAACTGGATACTTGGTGATGACATAACAGATGGCATGAGCAAAGCTGAAATACCTGGATCTCCAACAAATTATCAGTTTCAGTAATTTATTATTAACTAACCAGACTTCACGGCAATGTGCTTAAAGTTCTCACACATTTGGTACTGCTTGGAACTACCCATATTATAATATCGTCCTATGTAAATGACATCAAAACTGCACTACGAGGGTAATACACTTATAGGACAATAATGATCTATCACTTTCTGTAGAGTGTTATGTACACATGAAATAGCATAGGGCAATGGACATCATGTGTAATTGCAGTCACAAATACATGGCTACATCTGTACATAGATGAACATACAAGTTTCCTGAAGGACAGATCTGATACTGCATTAATCAATTTAGCATGGCTAATGTAAAACCAAGCAAATGAGCTCTTAACATCAGACAACTTAATATTATGTTCTAGGTGATGATGGCAAATGGCACAATGGTTCTTTAAATATGTTTGTTGAAGCACTAAATAAGTAATTGGTAGTGGAAATAAAAAGTCACTATACCATATGTGGTTTCTTCTGGATAGGACTTTTGAGATAGGATTTTCATCATCAATAAATAACCCATTTTCCTTATTTCAAGGGGTGGGGGAGGCTATAGTGCCAGTGCAGGACCCCTGACAGGCAAGAGGTCCAGCTTCAAGGCTGATTCATTAAGCCTTTGGTGGGGTCATTGTTAAGAGAGCGGGGTCCCCAACTCTCACTCCCCCCCTGCATCATAGGGGATACTATTAATGACTATATGCACAAACAGAGCTAGGCCATGATGATTCTATTTACTGTACATCCATCATATCAGTCATAATCATTTTAGAATAATAAGAACAGGTACAGAAAATGAAAGTTCATTATCACCCAACATTACATTCCTTAGTTAATACATATAGATACAAAACATTTGCTCGTGACCTCTTAACTTTTTTCAGCCTTTTTCAACTTCTTTTCTCTGTATTTCTTGCCTTCCTTGACTTCCATCTTCTCGTCTTCTGTGAGTTGCGGCTTAACGTTGGAGAAGACCCCAGTACCGACAGTAACTGACCCCTCGCGCAGGGTGAACCTCTGGCCCTTCTCAAGCACCATGGGTTTGGATAGTCGGATGGTCAGACTGCAGAAAGTTAACGAAATTAAAGCGCGTGTCATTATTTTATAAGCCGGAAAATACGTCCAATGCAGTATAAACTTCTATGACCATATCCTTAGCTGGCAACTTGTCTCAAAATAAACCATTAAACATGTTTACCTGGTAATGTCTCAACATAAATAAAAGCTTACCTGGCATCTTCTCCAGGCATAACCATATCTTTGCCATTGATAATAATCTGAGCAGCACTACGCCATGTCTTGCTATACACCTGCATCTGTAGGAAGGATGTGAAGGGTCTGGTACGGCCACCCTCATCCTTCCTCAGTATGTAGACCTGACCATCAACGTGGTCATACAATTTCATGGTTCCAGGTTTGCACATAATCTGCAATATTAACATACAGTTAGGGGTTGCATATATATAAAAGTGGATTATAGGAAAGATTGGATTAGTGAAGTAAGTATGGATGTGTGCATATGCAACAGTGAATGAGAAGAACAAGGCAAGGAGAAAGAGGACGAGAGATTTCTGAGAGGAGCTGAATGGGTGTTTGAGGAAGTTTGAGAGTGGAATGAAATTATAATGATGGGTGACAGCTTCCTGTAACTGACCATTCCCTTGGTGACATCATCTCTCTTGAGACCACGAACCAACGCTGCCATCTGGTCCCCTGCCTGAGCCTCCTCTAAAGTCTGGTGGAACATTTCTATTCCTGTGATAGTGGTCTTGAGCTTTCTACCATACCCCATGAACTCACACTCCATCCCTTTCTTGATCTTGCCTCGCTCCAGAGCTCCTCCTACCACTGTGCCTCGACCTGAAATATCATTTCCAATTAATTCCTTATCCAAACTCTCATCATGTCCAGACAAAAAAAAAACATATGCAAAAACATATCAATCAATTTTCTTATTCCCAAGTTAAAAACAATAATCATACCCATATAATGTTATCATCTATACTTCAAATATAATATTGCTTTTTCATGGCCTACAAACATAAACAATAACAAGACATGAGAACATATTATGCACAACAGTAATAAATATTGATAACACATCTCAGTACTATCTCCCAAGCAATCTAAACTTGGGAGGTGTTCAAAATTCCCTAAAACAGATAAATTTCCCTGCACCTTATGCATTATTATGGTGTAATTAAAGCATGAGGTCACTGCCCAGTTAAAATATTAAAATACAACAACAGTGAACAATTGCAATGCCCTCTCCTCAAAATTCCCCAGACAAACAGTTTGTTTCTACATTACTCTCAAGTCAACTTTAACTCATGCTGTAATGAACTTTTACCATCAAATGTGCATATCCTTATTTTACATAGAGTTTAATAACAGTTAAACAAAGTACACAAACCTGAAATGGAATAGACACTCTCCACTGGCAACAAGAAGGGCTTATCCAAGTCTCTGGTTGGTGTTGGGATAAATTTGTCCACTTCCTCCATTAAGGACAAAATTGCTTTCTCACCTGGAAAGAAAAAAAATATAAATTATATGACACACCAACTTTCAGTGCCTAGGTTAAGAAAGAAAACAACACACTCTTGACAGCAAATATAAATATTTTTTCTCTGTATAAAGCAACATCTTCATCACCACTCAAAGTTCACCCAATCACATTTCACCTTATGCAGGGTTCACACCAGTCCGTTTGGCCTAATACCTTTCCGATCATTACACAAACAGTGACATCAGTATTGACGTCACAGCCCCAAACACAGACAAGGCTGAGGAGATAGACTGGACGGATCCAGCAAGTCCGGCACAGTATTTCACGAAAGAAACAATAATTCGTAGTGTAACTTATAGTTCACAGATTTTATTAAGGAAATTATATGGTAATTAAACTTTATATTAAGCATAAAAAATCACACCCAAGCCCCAAACTTTCTCTGATACATAAACAACACTTCCCTTTATAGTTAAACTATATAAATTACCTATCCTCCTTTTATCCCCTTTCTTTCATTCCAACAGTAGACACTGGAAGTATTGTATGCTACACACCATCCATTCTCTCATAACTCAAATACTAAACATTACCATACATCTCCGAGAGATGTCGTCTGCTTGTGTACATTACTGCTGTGGTGCCATATTTCATATAAAATGACAAAGTCACTCGTAATTTGAACAATCACATTTCATACAATTATATTCATAATATATTCATATTACAATGGTATGCATTATTGCAAATCAGACATGTCAAAACTACTTCACATCGTATATAAGAATATACATCATCAGCAAAGACAACACTTTAAAAGAAAAATTTAACTGAGTTTATCTCGTCTGGCCACGGAGGAGCATCCGTTTCCTTGAGCCAAGTAGCCCGATGCCGACTACAGGGTTCGATCGGAGAGAATAGTGACGTCATTGTTCAAGTGATTTCTCTTGCACTGTCTACTTGTTCAACTAAACATATGGATGGCCTTATTTTGCCACATGGAAGGAACAGCTTTGAGTCAAACTGTACAATAATTAGGTAAAAGAAAATACTGTACCAATTTCTGGATTATTCCCATCAACAGCAGCCAAAGCTGAACCCTTAATGATGGGCATATCATCACCATCATAACCCATCTCTGTCAGCAGCTCTCGTACCTCCATCTCCACCAGCTCAACCATTTCTTCATCTGCTGCATCAAGCTGAAACAATAAACTAATATTGTAAGATGCACCTTGAATATCATAATAAAAACAAATCAATGCACAAACCTGAACACACCCTGTCGAATTAAAATGCAATTCATAAAAAAAAATCACACAAAACTTTAAAATACTCTAAATAAAAAGAATCCCTTACACCGAGGAATTGAAATTGTGGCGGGATATACATTTACATTCACGCTTAAGTATGAACATACTGGTATACACAATAGACTATGGGGAGTGTCTGCTTACAGTATTTTGGGTAAAATTTCATCCACATATGAGTTTCCCATTTTCTGTGGGGAAGGCCAAGTTGCAACACCAGACGTAGGGAACAAATGGGAGTGGCGACCCACGATACCCTAGAATATCTTATTGGTAAAATTCTGAGTTCAGTATATCATAATATTTATTGTATTCAGGATTGTACCAGTAAGAGGGAACCAGGTGCTTGAATTACTACCAGAAACCATAGAAAAATGTATTAAACCAGTTTCAATCCTTTAAATCTGTTTTTCTAAAAATATATATTTGCTACTTTGGATCCCTACTCCTCCCACAGTATTGGTCCTGGAATTATCATTTTATCCTCGTTTGAAAGAGCATGCAATGAGGATTATAATAATTAAACAATATTTTACCATGTTTTATAGTTTCTATGTTACGGATATCTAAATACGAAAAAATGAGCTGAGAATGGGACTGCATGAAATCACGGAAAGTGAGCAGGCCATACTTCTAAACAAACAGGGCTATAAAAAATCTGATCTATATTTCATGTTCTTCCAAATGAGACACAACAAATTAAAATAGGTCAAATAGTTGTGGAGAAGTAGGGATCCAAAAGTGCCATAAAATTGAGTTCAGAAACAAGACATTATTAATTTTAAGTCACTGATTAAAATAAACAAAAACAAACATTATCATTTCATATTCTCTATCTTGTGTAAACATTTTGTGAAGCTAAGTCAATTATTAACAAAAAAATTGTAATAACTGGACACTCCTCTTAAAGCTTCACTCCAAGAGTGCAAAATTTGTATCCCCTTCTCCCCCTCAAAAAAATTTGAGCACATTTCTTGGTGTAAAAATACCATATATAATACTGGTACTATTGAATTAATATCTGACCTTATTAAGAAAAATAATGATGTGTTCGATGCCAATTTGCTTTGCCAAAATGAGATGTTCCCTTGTCTGTGGCATCACCCCATCAGTGGCAGCTACAACCAAGATGGCCCCATCCATTTGTGAGGTCCCTACAATCATATTCTGTAAAATAATAACCACATTACTAAAATATCCATTATTATCTAGTTATTTTTAAAAGCAGATATAGTACAATATTCTGAAAATGAAAGTACCGTATATTTGCAGCAACCACAATAAGTATTCAAAAGGAAGCATGGCAAGGTAGGCTTCTACTAATATTATTCAGTATGAGAGAGACCTTAATATAGTCAGCATGTCCAGGGCAGTCAGTGTGGCTGTAGTGTCTATTCTCTGTGCTGTACTCAACATGAGCCACGTTGATAGTAATTCCTCGGGCTTTTTCCTGCGGTGCATTATCAATTTCATCATATCTCTTGGCTTTGGCTAGTGCTTTCTCTGACAAAACTGCAAAAGAGAGAGCATCTTATAAATGTTTGTGTTTGAACCAAAGAACAGTCTACCACACTCATAGTGCGTACAAGCCACAAGAAAAGAATAGGTTCAATGGCAACTGTTTAATAAATCCCCTACATTTTTCCCTCCCTCCTTCAAGCTAATTCCTTCAAGTTATTGATGGTTTGAATATGCAGTTCAACTTAATGATCAGGAGGAGTTATGGTGATGGGTAGAATGAAAAGAAATGGTTTACATTAATAATAAATGTTATCGTACCATGTTGTTAATTTCCCATAATATACTGCAATTAATTTCTGATCAATGGTTGGAATGTTGCAAGAACCTCTTCCTTAATCAAGTAAATGTAGAGGAATGATGTTAGCAAATTAATAATACAACTTAAGATAAGATTTTCAACAGGATATCTGTATTATCCACAACAATAGTCACTGGATTGAAGTGTCAGTATCTTCTACAAAAAGTTCAGGGTAAAACAGAGTTATACCATACCTTTAGTAATAGCAGCTGTAAGAGTAGTCTTGCCATGATCAACATGTCCAATTGTACCAATATTGCAGTGTGGCTTTTCTCGTAGGTATATTTTCTTCTCAGCATAATTGCGAGTTTGAACAATGCCTGGTATAAATTTTAGTCTTGTCTGACCAGCCAAGCTCCCATTAAAACTATGTGTTTGTACTATGTGGCCAAACCCTGCAAGAAAAAACTTGGGTATTACTCTTCCTTACAATCAAGAACCTTAGGGAATACAATACTGTATGACTAAAAATGAGACAAAAAATAGTCCAAAAGTTTGTTTTTAGTAACAGTGCCATATACGAAATTTTAATTCCTGTCTCAAAGTCCTGACTGAATGAACATGAATTCACAACTGGCAGAATGAGCTGCTGAATTTCACCATTCAATAATGTCAAATGCATGACAAATTCAAAGTTATAGTAGGTACAATACCCTTTTATATGGTACATAATTTACTTCCAGAACAACACCAGTTTTGCATATAGTCTAATGTGCCAAAGCAGCAATTATCAGGTTTTGGCTATAAATCCTTATGCTCACACCTTAAAACCTGGCTGTTGTTGATCCATTACATGTAAAACAATAAATCAGAAATAAGGGCATATCTACAAAATATTAAGAGGAAGGTAATCAAGTATCTATTACAGGACCGAACACAGTCAACGGCTAATGTTTATGTTACCTATTGCATTGGTATTTTACTTTCACCTATTGGTTAGCAGCTTTACTTATTAACCTCAGCAGGTGTAACACGGACATCAAAATTATTGCTTACAACACTTTCGTTCGGCCACACTTAAAGTATTGCGACATCGTCTGGAACCCACACACTTACAATAATATCAATAAATTAGAGTCCATACAAACTAAAACTGCAAGATGGGCCAGACGTGATTACAGACACACTACATCAGTCACTTTGCTTAAATAAGACACAAACTAGACCCATTGGCAACACGAAGACAGATACACAGACAACAGATGATATACAAAATCACAAACAAGTTAGTTGACATAGACAAAGACACATATCTACATCCTACAAGTATACGATCCACTAGCGGCAGCCACAACTTAAAATATCATATATACCAGACAAGCACTGATATATTTTGGCACTCATTCTTTCCCCGCAGCATCCAAGAGTGGAATCATCTCCCATCTCATATAGTTAATAGCCCTGGACACTCTTGACACGTTTAGAAATAGGATCACCAATCATTACCTCCCCAATCCTAATCCTCAACCCACAGTCCCTGACCCGATCTACAACATGGGGGGGCAAGGGGTGATATCTCCCAAATCATAAATTTGCGACGGTTGTGAATAATAAGTTTGTTCAAAACACACTATAAAATATTGCATTCTTAAAACCTCAAGTCGAAAGTAAATTATGGACAAACACTTGACTATTACCCCAGTATTTTGCCCCGGTCAGATCCTGGTACTCTATCATGGTTATTTCCGGGTAGATTGCCCAGGTTAAATCCTGGTAGTCTGCTGCGGTCTAGGTTAGTAAGTTCAGTCTAATTTCAAAATCTTGGAAATGGGGCACTTCCAAAGAAAATGCCATAGAAGTGTCTTAGAAAGGTAAAATTAAGTTAGTGGGTATAGAAGGTAAAATCATCTTAATACCAACCAGCAATAGAGTTTGTATGCATCATATCTATAAGTAACCCTTAGAGTTTCCTAACTATGGCATTAGTTATTATTATATACAGCCATCAACGCTTTGCAGTGATATAATTACAGGCCGTACTAATGAACATTCATAGTGTAACTTATACGATGGTGTGGTACCGATACGACCACGACTCCATGGACGAACAACAACAGAGCCGTCGTCGTACCAGTACCTCGTCATCGTATACACCACAAATATTCTTGCATACGGTCTTACATCACAGTGCCGGTACAAACACAACCCCCCATGCATGCTTATATATCGCGTTAAACATCATTATTTACTCGTTTAACTCGTTTAATTATTAACCTATTTCGTTTATCACATCACCTTGTTCTTCCATGCAAGCTGTCCATCCCAAAGAAATAATTAAAAGACGTCAAAACTTACTTAATGTTGTGAGGACACGGGAGAATACACAAGCAGCCATTTCGCCTTATGAAGAGCCAGTGTACGATTATGATGGTCCAGCTGAGATTTTTTTTTTTTTTTTTTTTGCTACGGCACCTCCTGTTTTGGTTGTATTCACATTTATTATTTTTTTAGTTCCTTCGCTTTTTTCTCTTTCAACGTTTTCAATTACATAAAAGTACTTTTTTATCGTTTACTATTATTTCTTCATATGAAAATAATACTTAATAACAATTCACAGTCATCTTAATTATTTCACAGTGCATGTTGTATAAGCTGCTGTATAACAGACTCTGTGGTTTACCCTCACATACTCTGAATGTATGCGAATTAAGCTAATTGATTTTGCTAGCAATTTCTTTACTATGATATTGTATGAATAATAAATATTGCCAGTGTGATACTCAATTAAAGGTCACATTATAATACCTGTGTACCTTCAAAGTTTCGTTTTCTATGTTTCACCAAATTCTTAACAGCGAAATATCTAATTAAATATCTATATAATTAACAACTACTATTTTAGTAGAAATGGTAGACTAATAGGAACTCTACACCTGCTCTAATCTGTCATTGCTATACTTAAAGCCTTATTTGTGCTGCTATCGCTCTATTTTGCAGCCTGTATTATAATACTATTAACTTACTTGTCATATCTTTAATTAATGGCCGCCATATTTACTGTTATGTCTTCCTATCCTTTTATGCAAGCTACCGAATCGCTGGTCTGACGAGAGCTTGGATGGATAAGTTGTTGGTCTTGGTTCCAGTGGCTGGCAGCAGGGTCCAGCAAGGTGGATCTACGAATCCTTTTGTCCGACCAGAACAGTTCCGCTTGCTTTGGCTTGGTTTCACCCAAGCGAACTTCGTATCCGATTGACGACCAGATGACGTCTTATGTTGTAGCATTGCGACGATAGGTGTAAGTAGAGACCCTATATCTATATAGGGTCTCTAGGTGTAAGTATCGACCAACGAGAGACACTGGTTACTGGAGAGGTACAAACATCATCTACCTGGGCTGTACCGCGAATTCTCAAATCCAACTGTAGGCTATACTAACGTTATTAATAAGTACACTGACATCATCGCCAACAACAATATTTCATCTGGAATCCAAATCTCTCTCAAAATATATTAATATTTCTCATTGCCAGTTAAAATATAATAGTGTTTATTTGTATGATTATATATTTAAGAATCACACCGTCAGTAGACATTTCTTTAAAATTCACACGACGTTGTTAAATCCTGTGATAAGAAAAAAGAAAAAAAAAAAACTCAGTGACTTGATAAGACTCACAAAGTGGATATTAATACACAGTACAGTTTTATATCATGTAATTTATTAGATACTCCTCATTTGTTGTCAATAGATAAAGCTTTCACGTAGGCTACTTCTCAATCACTTCATGTCAACAATACAATAGAAAATAATGAATGAAACACTAAAAGCTAGAATAAAGTAATGTGCTTGTGACACTGGAATCAATCAAATCAACAAACAGATATAAATAGTGATTGAAAGTTTCGTGGTCCAAGTCTAGCAAAAAAAAAAAAAAAAATCATTTCACACATTCTCATACTAATTATATATATAAAGTAGAGTTGTAACTATATAATATCCATATACATTTTAAAGGATACATGTTTCACCGTTAATATGACAACCTCTTATTGCCTTATTATTTCTACATGTCAAAAATATAATTATGCAAACATATATAAATCACATTGTATTCTGTATCATTAAGGGGAGAGTATACTTTTGGTACCTTACAGCGTCTTGATTCCTCCAAAGTATGCCAGGAAACAAACCCAGATGAATAAAAATATGTGTATCCTGTTGCCTGGAATATTTTGGAGGAATCCTTATCTCCAAAAATGTCAGAACTATAGGTGGTATATAATTCGTTTTCGGTACATTGGAGTGCCATGATTCCTCCAAAGTATGCCAGGAAACAGCTGGACTAGAAAAGCAAAAACAGTAGTGTTCTGTTGCTTAGAATAGTTTGGAGGATTCGGTTGCTCCAGATTCATTACGGTTACTAATATCACATCATTATTATATATATTAAACAACAATCACAGTCTAATGATTTGATACATAACAGCTTAATTGAAGGAATAATTGATTGATTGATTGATAGATATTAGGCACCGCAACAGCAAAGTCATATGGCGCCCGGGGAAGAAGATAATAATATTGAGAGATGAGATAGCAGTTTGGAACAATCTCAAAGTCAACAAGAAAAATACAATAATGTTTTAATTATACCAGATTATAGATTTACTTTGAGCAATCATGAAACTAAAAAAAAAAAAAAAAACTATAAATATTTGAATGTGTAACTTATTAAGGTGAGGGTGAGGGTAAGGGGGACTATAGGTGAGGGTGAGGGTAAGGGGGACTATAGGTGAGGGTGAGGGTGAGGGTGTCTAGGCGAGGGTGAGGCGGCTGGGATCCACCAAACACAGTCGCTGCAGACGATCAGTGGTCAGGGGCGTGTCTGAGGGGAAAAATAGCCAAAATTACTAGCCAAGAATATAGCCAAAATTACTAGCCAAGAATATACCCAGGATTAGCAGCCAAGAATATAGCCCCGATTAGCAGCCAAGAATATAGCCAGGATTACTAGCCAAAGAGAGGAGATTGAATGAGAGAGAAAGAGAGAGGGAAGGGAGAAGAGGGTTGAAAAATGAAACAGACATACAAACAAAAAAAATCACTTACCCATCTGGAACCAGCCTGTAGTGCCAGCGTCCTGTCTGGCACTGGTGACGGCCTGACGGAGTGCCATCACCACAGAGAAGGATAGACACACGGGTGGCTCCTGGGATACTGAAAAGAAAAAAATATGTAAATAAATAAATAAATAAATAAATAAATAAATAAATAAATAAATAAATAAATAAATAAACAAATAAATAGGGTTTAAGGTCCTTGGGGTGGGTGGGTAATTGGGGGGTGGTTAAGTGGTTAGGTGGGGTGGTTAAGTGGTTAGGTGCAGGGAGGATAAGTGGGGTTGTAAGAGAGGGAGGGGGTAAGTGGTGTGTTGGATTGGTAGAATGGGTGGGTGAGTTGTTGGATTAGGTGGAGTTGGTGGGGTAGGTGGGTTGGTGGGATTGGATAGATGGGTGGGTAGGTGATTGGATAGATGGGTGGGTAGGTGATTGGATAGATGGGTGGGTAGGTGATTGGATAGATAGGTAAGTGGGTGATTAGCTGGATAAGGTACTGTAGGTAGGTAGGTAGGTAGGTAGGTGATTAGATGGTTGTTTAGATGGAACTTCGGGTACATAGCAAAGTTAGGAGGAAAATATGTCACGCCAGTAAGTCTGAATTACGGATGAAGCTAACAGACTGAAGAGACGACAAACCTTTTGATGAAAACTGTACACTAGAGAATAACAAGTGATCTCCCAAAACATTACCTTTCTTAAGAATTCATGAAATACGAAAAGCATTGCTACAAGTACAAAATAGTACCATTAAAAACTATATTGCAGGTATACTCTTTAAAAATACAATGTGCACTTATACTACAGTACAACGAACTTCCCAAAAAAGTACCAGAAAATATGCTAGGAAACACTTTAAAAACATTACAATAATTACCACCACCAAATACTAATTCGTTAAACTACGATTTAAAAAATGCTCTTATATACTTTTGGAGTTGAGGACACCTGTGGGGTTGGGTGTGTCGTGCAGCAACTCAACCCTGAAGTCGACGGGGATGTCCTTGGCGTAGGGATGCTTGTACAACTGAAAACCAAATGACAGATGGTAAGTTTGGTTAAGTTGGGTCAGGTGTTGTGTATACGAAAACAATTTGAAAAGGTAATGGCTTAATTTATTTTCTATGTGTTTGATGATCGCAATGTTCTGCAAATAAATAAATATGTGTGTGTGTGTGTGGGGGGGGGGGTTATGCATGTGGGTATACACTAACCATCTTTCAAGTTTTTATCCCATGCACGTTACACTAAACAACAACAACAACAACAACAACAACACACAGATTCAGACACACACACAAAATCCCTCTTTCCCCATGACCAACCACACTCTCATCTCACACGACCCCCTTTATCAACCACACACTCAACTCACCCAAGTACCGTCAGAGAGTCTTTGTCCAGTGGTGGGGTCGTAGATGGGGTGTTCGCTGGTGAAGAGTCCCTGTCCCATCACGAAGCCTCCCTCCACCTGACCCACATCAACCAGGGGACTCATACTACGACCTGCATCCTCCAGCAGGTCTGTGCGTTGGACCTGAAAAATACACGGCAGGTTAGTGCATGGTCGTTGTGTTGTGTTATTGGTGGTGGTTGTGTTGTGTTGTGTTATTGGTGGTGGTTGTGTTGTGTTGTGTTATTGGTGGTGGTTGTGTTGTGTTGTGTTATTGGTGGTGGTCGTTGTGTTGTGATTGTGGTGGTTGTTATTGTAAGATTGGTGGTTGTTTTCGTAACGTTGGGGATTGTTATTGTAACGTTGGTGGTTGTAATACACACACGCAGAAACAAACACACAAATTAATAGTCTACAGTATATCACCTTCTGCAAATCAATGCTAAAAATACATAGGCCTATATACAATTAAGTACAGTAACACGACACGAGCAACTTACAATGAACTGGCCAGTGAGTATGTCCAGCTCCACCTCAGAACACCCCACGCCGTACACTGGGTAACTCACCAACTCATCTACTCCGTTCCTGTAAGGGAGAGAAGTTGTAGGTACACAAATATAATAATTACTCTACAGTATACATTGTCACAGTCATCTTATTCATCCACCCACTATCTTTCATAACTAAACCTCTTTCATCCACTAATCACCAACTCTACATAATTATAGTCTCTCTTATAACTCTCTCTACCTTACGGATTATTCCTCTTTTTACTGTTCTGTTCACCCACTACACTGTCTCCCTATTCACTCTCTCGACTTACCGTTTTATCCTTTTTACCGTTCTTCCATTCATCCAATATACCTTCTGTAATATTATAACCCTCTTTCTACAATGTTTCTATACCTTCCGAAGTAACTCCTTTCCTGTCATCTCATATACACTGTCTTCCCTACTAATTAACCATTTCTTCTTCCTCTAATTATATACCCTTGATAGAGAAAATTTCAGAGGGTACCTACAGTTGCCTATCCTGTCTGTAGTGTAAGCAGAGATATTTTAAGAGCATCCAACAGACATAATAATCTTCACTAAGAAATATAATGAAGCTACTAAGTACAATACAGTACGCCTCATTAGGGGCATAATGAATACAAAAATATAATTACATTCATACAAGACAGGTGACAGGGACTTTTGGCAGTGACTGTACCTCCCTTTGGGTGATTGCTGTGCCATTATTTTCCTTTCTAACAAAATCTTGTGAATATTTTAAGTTGTGTATGTCTCGATTCCTAGGTTTGTATAGGCTAAGGTTTTGTTCCACCTTCTAAGATTCTATTAATTATTAGAAATATTTAATCTCACCTCATTACTCCATAAGAGAGAGAGAGAGAGAGAGAGAGAGGAACCTACACATATCGCTGGGAGACGTCGACACCATTGGAATAAGCGGTTTGCACAGCCGTCTTCCAGTCCAAGTTGTCGGGATTCACACGGGCCTTGATCAGCTTGCACGCCTCACTCACGTTCTTCAGGCAGTCAGGAAAGGAAAGGTATAGGTTAGGTTAGGATTCTATCATTAGGTTTGGTAAGGGTTATTTTGGGTTATTGGTATCAATTTTGGTATCAATATTGCTCCAGTAAGGGCCCTCAATTTTTTTAAAACAAAGGGCCTGACATCTACAATATACTTACATGACAGCAGAAGGCCGAGCCCAGAGAGCCACCTGTAGTTTGATTGTTGGCAGAGTTGTGTGTGTTGTTGGTGGCGAAGGTGATGGTGTCGAGGGCAACACCCAGCTCATACGCCGCCACCTGAGCCACCTGAAGGAAACAAAAAATATATATATATTGTATTATACTGTATTATATATTATACATACACCACTGTTATCCAAATTTTCTTTTCTAAGCTCGATTTGTGTATACTGTATAGCCTATATAGGTCAACTGCAGAAGAAAATGTTTATACCTATGCTACCCATTACTTTTTTCTATACACATGAATAATGTTTGTGTGAATATCTGGGCCACTAAAAATACAAGTGGAAGAAAAAGATAAGTGAAGGCAACAATAAGTGGAAGAAACAATAAGAGAGGAAGGAGAGAACTGATAATGATTGAGGAAGGAGAGAACTGATAATGATTAAGGAGTGTAGAGTACAATGCTGTTGGTGGTAAATTTAGAGCAACTGATTCCTCCAAACTATTCCAAGCAACAGGATATAATTATTTTCATCATTCATTGGTTTTAATTCCTGGCATACTTTGGAGGAACCAAGGGACCTCAATGAACCCATATAAGTACCCTTGACTGGCCTTGGTATCGATCTCCGTCTATATATTTATTTTCTTAAGATCAAAATACACGAAAAACAAGAAATAACAACTATAACAATAACAAATAATAACAATAACAAATAATAACAATAATAACTAATAACAATAATAACTAATAACAATAATAACTAATAACAATAAAAACTAATAACAAAAACAACTAATAACAGTAACTGATAAGAATAACAACGATAATAATAACAGTAACAATAATAGTAACAGTAACAATAATATCGAGTCTACATAATTACTACAGGGACAGACAGACCTTGGTGTTGAGTCCTTGTCCACACTCGGCCCCTCCGTGTGTGATGGTGATGGTGCCGTCCCCCACGTTGACAGACACCAGTACCGGCAAGGGGTAGATGGAGGGCACAAGATAGGGGAACAACATGGGCATAACTGACATCCCTCGCTTCTTCCACTTGTTCTCCTGGTGACGTGAGGTGAGGTTAGAGGGAGAGTGGAGAATGGTGTTAGGTTGGGTTAGGCTAAGTTAGGGTAAGGTTGGGTTAGGATAAGTTTGGTTAAGTTCAGTTAAGGTTTGGTAAGTTATTATGGATAAGTTAGGTTAAATTATGTCAGGTTAGGCCTGGCTATGTTAGGTTAGTTTAAGTTATGTTTGGTTATGCTATGTGCCGCAACTGTACAATATTTATTTATGAAAAAATGTATATGTATTTATAAATGAATTCACGTAAGTATGTATGTATGTATGGACGTATATAGGCACGTATGAATACATTTATATATGAACGACTTGCCTGGTTAAACTGGGTCACTGCTGCCTTGCGCTGTTCCACGTCAGCAGTGGTGAAGAAGTGAGTGATCATGTCAGGCAGTAAGTTCCTCGGGATAGTAACTTCATCTGGCAGGAACTTCACGTCTAGGAAACACAAGAATATAAACGTAAACAAAACATTATCGGCAGTAAACTTAAGGGATCCTACATATGTGTGATGTAATCAGAAAGTTGAAGGTAAATGAGTCCTTGAAATATTGCCACGAAACACACACACCCATTATAGAAGGAGGTTGTTTGTTTCGTGGCATAGTCAGAAGGAATCAGAAGCCTCCAATTTTCATACACGATCACAGGGTCCTTAAGGGGATAAGATTTAGTATACTTTTGATACATTGGAGAGCCTTAATTTCTTCAGTATAGGACAGGAAACAGGACCACTTGAACAAAAGGAATGGTGACCGGTTGCTTGCCATATTTTGGGGGAATTAGTTGCTCCAGATTTACCAACACTGTACTATACCCCTTTAACTGAAACCAAACTGAAACTTAACTCTTGCGTATACACCGCTTTCCTTTTTAACAATTTATTACAGGGAATTCTCATCGCAAGCGTAATAACAAAGTCAACTCTTAAAAAAATAATAATAAACTCTTGCATTCATTAGTTATCCCTTTAATCGAATCCTTACAACAAACATTAATCACAAACGTAGAGAAGTCTTACTCGGCTACTTACTGTAACTCAAACTATCGAGTATATTAGCTACCCAATTTAACGACTCTTTACAAGGAACTGTGAACTTGTACCAAATACCCAACTCTCACAAAAAAAAAAAAAAAAAAAAATAGGCCTGACGCAACTCTTACAAGGAACAATAAACTCTTACCACAGGGCCTGACACGACTCTTTACAAGGAACTCTTACCACAGGCCCTGACATGACTCTTTACAAGGAACTCTTACCTGAGGCCCTGCAGCGACTCTTGATTCTAATGATGTCTTTGCTGATCATCCTGGTGGCACCGTCGGGTATGAAGTTCTTCTGACGCAGTTCCAGTGGGTCCATCCCCAGCTGTATGGCTACGTGGTCCATCATGTCCTCCATAAAGGTCACACCCTCCAGCATACCTGTAAGGTGGCACGGCTCGGGTCATTTGCCGCCAGAGGAAGATAATTGGGGAGAAGGAAATGGGCACGGAGGAGCAGGGGGGATTGGAAGTGCATGGAGGAGCAGGGGGAAAGGAAGGGCATGGAGGATGAGGGGGGAAGGGAAGGGCATGGAGGAGGGGGAAGGGAAGGGCATGGAGGAGCAGAGAGGAGGGGCATGGAGGAGCAGAGGGAAGGGCATGGATGACGGGGAAGGGAAGGACATGGAGGTGTAGAATACATAAGACAACAAGCACTTAGGAAAAAAAGGAAGCAATGGACAGTGGAAGAAAAAAGGGATTGGCAAGGGTCCGAGGGGGAGCCAAACACCTCAAAGCTTTGCCGCCGACTGGACTGGACTGAACTCTACGGTTGTTCACAGAAAATCATACACAGACAGTTTAGAAAGATGTCATTACTCTGAACGTACTGCAATGAATGATTTACCAAGTGACGCTGTGATTACAAACCAACAAACCTAATGTATTAATGTGTTACAGTTACACATCTTATACATTTTCTATATGTTATACACCCTCAAAAACATTCCATTGTCTGGTATTTGCTTATCGTCGCTATCCTACATCATAGTTTATGCCTCTGGTAAATCTTTTTGGTCGCTAAGGAATTTCATACTGGGAAGTGCTGAGCATTTTCCACTTTGGCTGTACCACGAATTCCTGTGTCCAACTGTACGTTTACACATGGCCAATAATAAACAGTAACAAGCCAAGGGCAAGACTTACTATATATCCATCTGTAAAATACGAATACTGTTCATGACTGTGCCCAATAATAAAAAGTAATGAGTCAATGAGCAAAACCAATAATAATAAAGTACAAGTTAGGTAGGACCATAGGTATAGGACCATAGGTATAGGACTATAGGCCGTGGGTAGGACAAGACTCCCTATATTATTAGTTCCGACTGACCTGGTGTTCGTGTCCAAGTGTTGCAGGCCGTGTTGGTGAGGATGTACTGGGGGGTGATTTCCCAGTTAGGACACTTGTAGCAGCCCATCAGGAAGATAGCGGCGGCGGGGCTGCTGACGTCCACACCCACGTAGCCAGAGTCGGCGATGAGAGTAGACTGTACTGCCTGGAGGATCCCTGCGTCGTCCACTCCGATCTGTTTGTTGTGGTGTGGTGGTGGTGGTGAGAGAGAGAGAGGAGGTAGAATGGGAGACACAGAGACAGAGAGAGTAGGTAGAATGGGAGACACAGACAGAGAGAGTAGGTAGAATGGGAGACAGAGAGTAGGTAGAATGGGAGACACAGACAGAGATAGTAGGTAGAATGGGAGACACAGACAGAGTAGGTAGATTGGGAGACAGTGAGTTTGAAAGGAGATGAAATTGGGAGATATGGGGCTCTTCTTTCTATAAGAAGGGTGACAAGATATGAAATGGGAGAGGAGGTAAAATGGGAGACAGGGACGGTGGACGGAAATGCATGAGGTTAAAACTGGGAGAGATGGATTGGGAGAAGAGAAAAAATGGATGGCAAGGAGAGAGCGAGAAAAGAGAGAGAGAGAGCGAGAAAAGAGAGAGAGAGAGAGAGAGCGAGAGAAAAGAGAGAGAGAGCGAGAGAAAAGAGAGAGAGAGAGAGAATACTAACCTTGTATGTGTTGAGGTAAGGTTCACGCCAACCTATGATGGTCATGTTTTCACTGAGGTCAAGTTGTACCCTTACTGGACGGCGGGTCTTTAGAGCGGCCAAGGCTGTTGCAGCGGACACGATGTTGCACTGATCAATCTTGGCTCCAAAAGCTCCACCCAGACGCTTGCAGCTCACGTTCACTCTTCACACATTAGTAAATAAATATAAACAAAGGAAATGTGTATAGAAAGTTATTATATATAGAACACTAAATAGATATAACCAAAGGAAATGTATATAACCAAAGGAAATGTATATAACTAAAGAAAATAAAAAAACAAAAGAACCAAAGGAAATATATGATCAAAGGAAATATAATTATCATAAAGCAAAATGAAATATATATGTATAAATAAAGTAACCATCATGAATAGGTCCTCACTCTGAAGACTTGAGTCCCGTAACCTTGCTGATGGACCTCTGTGTTTCTGAGAGCCACTGGGTTGAAGAAAACACGTCTAGTCCTGTGTCCGTCGGGTAGGCGAGGGTGGTCTGAACGGAGGGAGGGGGAGAAGAGACGTTGAATAAGGGAGGAATGGAGGGAGGAGGAGAGACGTTGAGTAAGGGAGGAATGGAGGGAGGAGGAGAGACGATGGAAGAAGGAAGGAAATGAATGGAGAAACTGATAAGGATGGAAGAAAATGAATAAAAACAGGCAAGAAGTAAGTGGAGAAACTGAGTAGGAGGGAAGAAAGTAAATAGAGTCGGACAGGAAGTGGATAGAAACGGGAAGAAAATAAGTGGGGAAAATGTTGGAGGAGGAAAGAGAACAGGTTGGGAAAATGTTGTAGGAGGAAAGAGAACAGGTTGGGAAAATGTTGGAGGAAGAAAGAGAACAGGTGGGGAAAATGTTGGAGGAGGGAATTCAGTTCAGTGAATTAAGGGGAGGGTATAGTTTGGACATTTTTGGAGATAATGATTCCTCCAAATTCCAATCAGCAACAGGGCACCATTATATTTGTTCATCTGGTCCTGTTTCCTGGCATACTTTGGAGGAATCAAGTTGCTCCAATGTACCACAAGTGTACTCTCTCCTTAAAGGAAGGTTGATGCAGGAATTGAATGGAGAAACCAAGAGAAAAAGTATTGCATGATAATTTTGACGAGACCCTAAACAATATATTGTAAAATTACGTTGATGAAACTAAATTATTCAGAAAAGTATTTTGTAAAACCACACACACACACCTGGGTCTCCATGTGGAAGTGGTATTGTCCGTCTCTCCTCATAGCTCCCTCGATGATGTGTGTGGATGCGGCAAACCCAGCTGTAGGGAGAGATATTGATTAATTAATTGATTGATTGATATTAGGCGCAGCAACAGCGAAGTCATATGGCGCCAGTGGAAGAAGGTGATTAAGAGGTGGGACAGTAAGTACAAACGGAACTATAAATTATGAAAAAAAAAGGAACTGATGGAAAAGTGACAGCTCTTTTAACCCCTTTAGAGACTATTGCCATCAGTACTCAGGCCCGTAGTTTTAAAACATTTGAGGGCCCTTACTGGAGCTCTATGAACCCTCCAAATAATCCAGGCCACAAAATGCTTCATTGTTTCGAATAGGGAATCTGTTGCCTGGAGTAGTTTGGAGGGTTCATAGAGCTCCAGTAAGGGCCATCAAATGTTTTAAAATTACAGGTTAGAAATTCTCTTTGGTAAATTCGAGGGCTAGTGATTCTTCCAAGCCAAGCCATGCATCCAAGAAAACCAATCATCATCTCAATATTATCTACTACAGTAATAAGGGATCTGTTTTGTGATATAGTTTGGAGGAGTCAGTAACCCTCAAGTTCACCGTCAAGAGTTTCTCTCCTAAACTCGCTCAGAACAAGATACCAACTGGTGTGCTGGATGACCTGGATGAAGGAAGTAAGAGGGGGTGGGATACAAGTCACTATTTTAGGCATGGAAGAGCAAGCTTTAGGCATTGATGGTGGTTTGGTTGAGTGAATAAACATAAGCACTTTGAGGTGGTATAGCCATGTTGAGGGAATGGATGATGATACAGTGCTGAGAAGGATTACACAAAAACAACAACAACAACAACTAAAAATCGCAACAACATCCATATAAACGACAACCGCACGACCACAACAACAACAACAAACGCTATTCACCCTGAATGTCTCCCAATACGAGGGAGTCCGGTTGTCCAGGTGGGAGTGGGTTCTGGAGTGCCTGGTCAATGGTGAGTACTGGAGTCTGGATGTCCCCGTATGTGACTTGGACAGCAGCCTTCCCGGCGTATGCTGCTCCTCGGTTTGTGGCCAATATCAATCCCAGGGGCTGACCGTGGTACATCGCTCGATCTGTAGCAAACAGCTGATGGGGAAGGAAAATAGATTAACCCTTGAATAATGAGAATAACAACGACGACAACCATAATAATAATAATATAAATATAATAATACTGTAATAACAATAACGACAATTATAATAATAATAATAATAATAATAAAAATAATAATAATAATAATAATAAAAATAATAATACTGCGTGATATCTTACCAGTTGGGTGCCTGGGTCAGCCATGTCCATGATGTCGTTTTCTCCTGGGATGTCACCAGCACTCACGAAGTCCACCACACCTGGTATAGCCTGGGGAACCATGAACACAGGGTCAGTTAGGGTTATGGTACAGGGTTAGTGGGTCGGATTCTAGAACAGTTGTATCATCGTACATCGGGGGCACCATATGACAAAACACTGGATGCCTCATTAAAGAACAAAGTAAAAATAATATTGAAAAATTCACTAACCAAAAATTTAACTCTTTTAGAGGAGAATAAACGGACAAATTTTAGCCAGTGAAGCAGAAAAGAAAAACATCAACAAAGGCTCCAACATCCAATACAGTATTTTTATCACATGTAATATGTTGGCGATCCTACTCTACAAAGAGATAAATTGTTTTATAAACGAACTTATATATTTATTTTTCCCTCAGTGATCATGAGAGCATCATAACTTAATGAAACCTCGACTATCTGTACATATATTCGACGAATCAATGTTGGGGTAAGCTGTAAGGATATCTGACGGGTTGTAAAAATAAATAGATATACAGGTAATCATAAAATGCCATGAGGTGTTGACGGACTGACCAGGGCTGGGGAGGGGTCGATGGAGACAATGGCTGCGTTGCCTTGGGTGGCCGTTACGAACATCCCCACCAGCTCACCAGGTCGGCTCGGGATCTTGGTGATGTACTCAGCCTCTCCTGGAAACGTGACGGCGGAAGGAGGAACGTAGTCACAAATATACGTAAATGATATAAAACACACGCACACGCACAAACACACATTTTTCTACACTTAAACAGCTCTATAGTTCACAGTTCTACTCCTAATTTTCACTCAAATCTCCTATATCCTACTCACACCTCGTACATCTATCCTTCTTTCCACACACCACACTCTTCCACCCACTCACTACATTTCCAATATTACCACTCACCACAACTTCCCTCCACTCCGTCTCACCACACTTCCAATATTCCCATTCACCACAACTTCCTTCCACTCTGTTTCACCAAACTCGCAATAGTCCCATTCACCACAACTTCCCTTCACTCCCACTCACCACTGACTTGGATGGGTGCCTCAATCTTGGGTATGGCGGCCCCTAGAGGATATTGCTCCGTGTTGTTGTCGTAGGTTTGTTGGCCACTAGACAGGGGGCGTTGGAGTGGCTCGGCCCCACTTGTCACAGGAGGGCTAGCAGCTGTACCCACGATACTCAGTACTGCCTGTAACGATAAACGAAACAAGAAATTAAAAGAGAGTTTCAAAATTAAATTTGAAGGAACAACAGGGAAGGATGAACAAATATATAATTAGAGGGAGAGAAAGGAAATAAGTAATAAAAGGGTCGTTGTATTAAGTGAACACAGCCTGCCAATAGAGAATCAAATTCTGAACAGGAGATACTCAGCACTAACTCTCTATATGAATAGACAAAAAACATGACAAAGAAATTGGAGGATAGAGTTACAGAAATAGAAGGATAGAGTACAAAAGATAGGGAAAGGAAGTGATAAAGTTAAGTAAAGATGCACTCGACTTGAAGGACTGGCTGCTGTTCCCTCAATATTCAGTACTGTTGACATTTGTGACTCACCCTGTAGAAGAGGTTCTGAGCGAGGGCGAGGCGGTATTCTGGGGAGGCGTCCTGGTACTGGGCATCAGGCACAACCTCAGAGGCCAGGCTAGTGTAGGCTGCCTGTAGTACCGCCTCGTCCTGCAGGCTCTTCCCCGTCAGGTAGGTCTCCGTAGCCGTGGCACGCACCTGGTTAGTAATAAACACACACCATAACAAACTACACCAATAATAAACACACACCATAACAACTACACCAACAATAAACACACACCATTGACAACTTCACCATTCATTAATATACACACACTATTGACAACTTCACCAATAACAAACACATTACTACACCTGCACAGTAAATGAACATTTATATTTACACCTATACAGTATATACGAATGATCTTTCTTTCTTTCTCTTGCACAAACTATTAAATTCACAAAAAATAATCTGCATTTGCACCTACACAAGGGACACTTGGTGATTTATTATTATACACCATGCTTGTTAGTATATGTTTAAGTAAAAGTTGCAATTACATTCGCCCAAAAAGAACCTGCAATGAAACATCTGTATGAGTATCACATATACAGACAAATTCACAAATAACACCTGTTCGTCCACACGTAGATATACATTACCTACATCTGTTATTTGTCTATTTCCTGGCATAGTTTATAGAGAAATCAACAGCCCTCCAACTCATCCAAACAACCCTGAAGGTACTTTGTAATCCTATGTAACCCCAGACTAGTCTTTGATTTCTCAGACATTCTATCATACAAGACATGAGGTGAGTGATAATCTAGCTTAAGAAATTTTGCATGAACTTACACTACCAGGTTTTATTTACTCAAATTTATTAATTGAGTATTTAGTACCAGTACAGTGTTGTTGGTGGTAAATCTAGAGCAACTGATTCCTCCACACTATTCCAGGCAACAGGCCAACATTATATTTATTCATTGGTTCGGTTTCCTGACATACAGTACGGTACTTTAGAGGAATCAAGGCACTCCCAATGTACCAAAAGTGTAGTAGGTACTCCCTTATTAAGAAACAGGCTACTGATATTGTTTAGGGGTTGTACTTACGAATGAAGGGTTGATGCCCCCGTAGGCCATCACAGGAGGGTCCAAGACGGTGTAGGCGTTGGTGGTGTCTACACGGAACTTGAAGGCGGCGTTGACGTCAGCCTTGGAGTTGGTGGTTCTGGGCATCACCTGTAATAACACACGTCGGGGGAAATGAATTGACGTGGGAATATAAAATGATGAAAGATATTTGTCCAATACCTATAAATAAACATCAAATATATCGATTTTTATCAATGTATCAATACAATATCACACTTTCATAACCAACAAGTCAATTAACTATAACATAATAACGAGTATATAAAAAGAAGAAACAGCTCAACAGATTAAGGATAAAATGTGTACAGGATGGAAGTAACAGAAAGGAGTGTTGAGTTGACCTTGTATGTCTTGAAGACGGCATCATCAGGCAGTGTTGGGATGCCGAGGTCAATGATGAACCTCCTCTCCCCCACCAGGTCAAGTCCCAGCAGCTCCTCCATAGTGTGTTGTGTGGTCGTACCGTCAGGAGTCGCTGAAGAGGGACGTTACTTGTTAAGGGGGGGTGGGAATAGGGGGACAGGCTTGAAGGGATTTTGGGGGGTGCAGGAGTAGGGGGAAAGGCTTGGTTTTTTTTTGGGGGGGATAGGGGGGTGCAAAAATAGAGGGACAGGCTTTCTACCCACCCCAACCCTGTCCCCATATTCCCACACCACCCCAGTCCCCCCCCCCCCAAGCTTGTCCCCTACTCCCACACCCCCTTAAATATTATGTATAGGCCTACATGGTCGAAAAATACATAGCTGGATAATACGTTTAAGGAGGTAATACACGTTTGGTATATTCCTCCAAAGTATGCTAGGTAACAGGACCAGAAGAGCAAATATAATAGTGTTCTGTTGCTTGAAATAGTTTGGAGGATTCGGTTGCTCCAGATTTATCAACATGGTAATACCCCCTTAAAGATACATAACTATACAATACATTAACTCATGCCAAATACATAAATGGTCAATAAATTCATACCTAAATTCAACCACAATAAATCACACATAAACCAAATATTATACATGGTTAATAAATCATAGAACAGAAAAAAGGCTATATGATTGGTAATACATTTATCGATAGTGAATAGCTATAAAATAATAAAATATTATCATAAAGTGTGTATAAAGAAATTGAACACTCGATACTTCCTTATTGTTATTGTACCATAAGATATGTTTTTGCAGGATAACACACCTCTCCTTCTCCCTCTCTCCCTTCCTTCCTCTCTCTTGTTCACTCTCTCTCCCCCCGTCTCTCTTCCTCCCTCTATTTATCTCTCCTTCCCTCCCTCCCTCTCTCTCTCACTCTCTCAAGAACAACACAACCGCATCCTAATTCTTGCTTACCAGTGGTGACGGTGGCTCCAACACCCACCAACCCAACAAAGAGGTCGGATGGAAACTCTGGGTGAGCCACCTTCATTGCCAGGTTCCCTACCCAACTGCCAAGCTGTAGACAAGATAAATAGTATAAGGAGGGGGAAACACACACACACACACACACACAACCAACAAAATAGGAAAATACACATATATACGACCAACAGCACAAAAAATGTACACACACATATTGAACTCGACTGATCGATTGTACTTGTTTACTGAAATGGTAATAAAATAAGGCCAGTCAAAAGTATTCGACATTACTGCATACGAACAAAATTACTTTCTTTAAAAACTCACAGGAAACTTTGTTTATATTATTTTGATCACGGAAAATTCTTCTTTACTGTTAAGCTCATGAGTTTCCATCAAATTAGGACATACTTGAAACGAAAGGTTATGAGAACGGCTGTAAAAATCAACCGTACGGTATGTATATTTCTACAATCACACATGCACACAAACAAACACACATGAATACAAACACGTACACAAAAATAAACAAAATCACACAAACACAAACAAATAAACACACACACGTACAGTTATAAGTAACTCACATTCCTGATGGGGGTATTGCCCAGTCTAGTCCACATGTCCACGAGCTCAGGGACGTATGTAAACCCGCTGAGGGTGGCGGTGACGCTGTCGAGTTCGGAGATGACACGAGAGATGGACACGTTGGCACCAAAGACTATGGAGCCTGCGGTGGGAGTCACGTTGGAAAGCTGGGCGATGTGACGGGTGTTGATGTACTCAGTGAAGGGCCCGTCACTGTAGATGGCTGGAGGGAAGGAAGGGACAGATGATGTGAGGAGGAAAGGGAGAGGGAGAGGGAGTGTGGAGGGAGTGGGAGTGGGGAGGTAGGGGAGAATGAGGAAGAGATTATGGAAGAAGGGGAGGAGAGGAGATTGAAGGAGGGGAGGGGAGGTGAAGAGATGATGTAAGAACGTGAGTAAATACAGTAAAAATAAGCTCGGGAGAGTAATGGAAATTTGGGGGAAAGTAAGAAAAATATGAGAAGTAATGAGTAATGCAGAATGAAGGAGAAAATGTAAAATTAGGAGGAATAATGCAGAATGAGGGGAATAATGTAGGAGGGGAAATTAAATGCAAACTGAGGGGAAATAAATGTAAAATCGTGAGCAATTACGGTATTATGAGGGAAATATGCAAAATCAAATGAAATAATGCAAAATGAGTAGAAATAAATGCAAAATCGTGAGCAAATACTGAATATGTGGGAAAATAAATGCAAACTGAGGGGAGTACAAATATATGAAAAGGTCGCCAACGTGACTGACCTGACCTGACCGACTGACTGTATCGTTACGTACCTTGACCTGTGTTACCGCTGACGAAGGTGTGGTTGGTACCGTCGGGGAAGCCAGACAACAGGTCGTACAGCTCCTGAAACACGTCACGGTACAAGTGTGGTGGACATTCAATATTTAGAACACAACATTTCCTCGTCTTATTAGTTTAGAAATAATTATGGAAGTATGAGTTACGGTGTTGTTTCATATTCCTTTTTCATTGGGGATGCATAATTATTAGAGTAATTTATTTTACATATACCATGATCCCCAATGAAAAAGCAAAAAACAGATCGTAAACTCCTCTATTTTGAAAAAGCTTGGTCAAAGAAATTTCGCCCACGTGCGTCAGATGTAAACAAATAAACCATGAAGATAAAAAGAAAACCCCGTGGTCATTGTAACTCACCTGGAGAGAAGAGGGTTGATGCCAATTGCTGTCCTTCAGTTGGATACTACGAGGTACTACTTGCTTACTCTCTTCTTCTTCCTTCATTCCTTCCTCCTTCGCTGCTGCTGCTGCCTGCTTTCCAACAACAAAATGCGCAACAAAATATGCGCAAAAAAATGTAATTAGTGTAATGTTATGGTGGCAATATTGACTTCTTACAAAAATATAATCAATCTTCAACAATTATCATCAGGTTAATCCTCAGTCATCAATACCGTCATCATGTTTCTGTTAACCATTAATGACTGTACATTTTTCCTTTACCTTCTTGGACTTGCAGCAGCCTTTACACGCCTTCCCGGTGCTTGGACACTTTGCCTTCTCTGCATCCTGGAGGAGACACACACAAACATGCAACATCAAATAAGTTACAGTCCTTCCACACGAACTTGAATGAACCCTATAAATCCAGGCTACCTCCCTTATCGTTTACTTTATCTATAAGCCTCACTCCTTGTAGCTAACTTGACACAAAAACCCAGTAACTTATTCGACACAAAAACCCAGTAACTTATTCGACACAAACGCCCATCAAGGACAGATCGACAAGGTATCCTAAAAGACTTGGGAATGTTCAGGCAAAATATCTAAAAGAGTTGTGTGTATGTGTGTGTTTGTAGTCACCGACCTCAATGTCCTGCACTGCGACGGACTTGAAGGCAGCCAGGATAGGACGGTAGCCTGTACAACGACACATGTTACCGTCCAGGGATTTCTCCACGTCCTCGGGGCCCCATGACGGGTTCTCCTGGGTCAGTCTGCAGCAGGAGGGAAAGAAGTGCTGGCGTGAAGGGATACGAGGCTACAAACATTGCTTAAGGGAGCCATTGGTGTCTATATTGCCCTCTATAAATAATGCTAAGAAATGGATCCACTACATTTTATTTAAGTGTTCTGTTTCCAGGCATACTTTAGGGGAAGCAGTAGCCCTTCAACTCGCCCAAAATATATGGTTATATGATCCCCTTAACTAACCGATTACCAGTAGTTTCTCCTCAGTTTTATAAAGTCGAATTATAACCCAAATTATAATTGAAAACCGCACCTATACTGAAGACAGTTTCATGGTATAGGTTGGAAGAAAACACACAAGAGACAAAACACACAAGAGACAAGGCACACAAGAGAAACGACCCTTCAAATCTTGTTAAATTACTTACCCATACATATTCATGACCATGCCGGGACTACAGTAGCCACACTGAGTCCCTGAGTGTTCAGTGAGGGCCTGTTGAATGGGATGGTAGCCGTCATACTTGTTGCCCAGGTCCTCCACAGTGGTGATCTCCCATCCCACACACGCCCTGGTCGGCACCAAACACTGCACCACCGGAGATTAATGAGAGTAGAGAAAATACATAGAGTGAGTTGTAGCAGGGGTAAGTAAAAGTATATAATGACAGCAAAGAAAATACATTGAGTGAGTTGTAGCAGGGGTAAGTTAAAGTATATAATGACAGCAAAGAAAATTCATTGAGTGAGTTGTAGAAGGGGTAAGTAAAAGTATATAATGACAGCAAAGAAAATTCATTGAGTGAGTTGTAGAAGGGGTAAGTAAAAGTATATAATGACAGCAAAGAAAATACATAGAGTGAGTTGTAGCAGGGGTAAGTTAAAGTATATTTGGAATAATTATGAAAAAAAAAACATGTAATTATATCATACATTGATACAATACTGAGAAAGAATGGGACAATTACAGTAAAAATATGAGAAATAAAATAATAATTAAAGTGAAATATATTATTAACATGGTAGAAGATAATTAGACTCAATTAGTGTATCACAAATAAAATACTGACAACGTTGAGAGAACCAACATTAATTTAGTTTAACAAAATTAATGTGATAAATGAAATACTGACGCTGTTGATGGAGTAAGTCCTCTTGGTGCCAGTATCACCATCAGGAACAGACGCCACTACAGTACAGGCACCACACCCGCCCTGGTAACAAGTGATGTGTGTTCCCTGAAGCTGGTTGTCGTGTAGGAAGTTGACCAAGCGTGAAGTGGCAGACACTTCAGAGCCAACTGTAAAGTGTAAACAAACCCTCGTGTAAATTGAAATTGAAAAAAAAAGAAAAAAAAATTATATATATATATATAAAATGATATATATATATATATATATATATATATATATATATATATATATATATATATATATATATATATAATGATGTGATATTGGTGCAATTGAAGATAAACCATCGTTTAACTTTCAAAAAATTGTATTTGTGCAACTGTGAATAAACCCTTGTGAAATTATAAAACAAAACATAAATTGATGTAATATCAATGCAACTGTATATAAACTCTTGTGCAAATAGACAAGACAGGTCAGTCACAAAAGAACGCATACGAAAATAAATTAATTGTTTGAGGAATATAAATACACCAAATATGACGGACAATACTGGACTTGGTTTTTGGGAGAGTACAATTTTTTCATAGGCTATTTATCAGCTTGTATACGATCTCACATTGAACTCATCTGACCTGTACAAATTGAGTCGTCCTCTTTTAGAATATCTTTTAACGTTTAAAGTAAATTATCCCGTGGACTTTTTTCCAGTTCAAACCTGCTGGGAAAATCGTCATTAAAGTTATGCAAGATTCACGTGTCACTGACCTTCAAATTCCTTCCCGTTGATGGTGATTGTCCCAGTAGAACTCATCTTGTCGCTGCAAGGGGAAAGAAAATTGTACTGTGAGTCTTCACTGGATTAGAACGTTCTTGACTATCAGAAACCAATGTGTAGTTCTTGATGGTAGTCAGTCTCCACCTGTTCCTGTGATACCATTTCGGTAAACATCTTACCAAACCACATCAAATCTACCACTACCATAACATACCATACAACACATCAAAGCTATTAGGCTATGTGAAACTACACGTAAATTTCCCGCAAATCCAGGTAATCCAAAAGTTATATATCAATTAACTAATCCCAGTACTCGGGAAGCCTCACCTGTTGGTCTTGGTAAACTGTAGATGTACAGTACACCTCTGAGCTAACACACACCACCACCACCAAAACCACACAATGACTGAATGATATCAGACTCACTCCACTAGGACAACTAATCACTAAACCGAACTGACAAGACTTGAATGTTTTCCCTCCGAGTCGAAATTCCATCCCTCGCTAAATTACAGTGAGTGTGCAAAGCTTCACGTGTTCGAACAAATGAGCCACTTATTTCACGGCCAACAAAACATAGGGTTAGTATCTGTTGTGGGCAAACTGGAGGACCACTGATTCCTCCAACGCCTGCTGCTAAACGGTTTCCCTATTCGTATACTTAGGTTTCTTGTATACTGTTCCCTGCATGGTATAATTTGGAGGAATCAGCACCATCCCAATTCGCAAACAACAGATAATCACTAACCTCATTAAACTTTTAAAAACATTGAATGTATTGATGATGTTCGTTCAGCTTAATAAAAAAAAATATATTAATAATAATGACCTGTTAGATATTATTATCAACCCACAATAGTCCCTCTCTTCGTTGGCGGAGTGACTGCAAAACTATCATACAAGTCTATATATGTATACTTCATCAAAAGAACACAATGAGGGAAATTTGTAAGTATTTTCGTGAGAGGTCCAAGATTGATCTAGTGTTCTGTATTGAAACAAAAACTGGACTCTGATTCACGCAAGTTGGAGGTCTAGTAAGAAATGTGTCTGGTAAGAAATGTGTCTAGTAAGAAATGTATCTAGTAAGAAATGTGTCTAGACCAGCAGATGAAAGAGATGTGAGAATCAACAGTCAACATAACTACAATCTTGGATCAGTCTCTATGAATCATAATACTGTCACCGCTTGCTTACTTCTTTCTATAACAACTACCGTTACAAAAGATACTAATAACAATATAGTATAAATACAAATAATTATATATATTAATTATATAATATATAATATATAATATATAATATATAATATATATAATTATATAATAATAATAATAATAATAATAATAATAATAATAATACCAGTAATAATACCAGTAATAATAATAATAATAATAATAATAATAGTAGCAGCAATAGTAGAGAGGAGGAGGAGTAGGAGGATGAATAGTAATAGTAATATGGAAATAATACTACCCTGGTGCCAGTAAGGAGGACACTACAGACTACAGTACTTACCTCTCTGTTCACTCGTAATGACACTAACGAGGCAATCTGTCACCTTTTATACATGTCGCTATACAGACGTCCAAAAATACTGTGTTTCACCATCACACCCTGCAACCTCTTATCTCTAGAAAAATATATTATGTTTTTTCGCCTCATAAATGTATAATAAATTCATGAATAAACTATACATTATATGGATCCGCTTTTAACATAAATTTCACTATTATTATGTCTGTATTTAAATGAACTACTGGATTATATGAGAGATCAAAGTTTTAATTCTGACTGTACTAAAATCAATAATATCAGATGGTTACTACGCTATGTAAGAGTGACTCACATCGCTTTATCATATTATTCTCTGGGTTTTACATAATAATAATAATAATCAGTATTTAGGCTTCGGTTTCACGGTGACTGACTATAGAGTGTTAGCATATTATCAGGTGTAAAAGTGTTATCAGGTGTAAACACATTGATAATAAGTCATGTGTTAACAAGTGATTGTCACGGATGTCGCCTAATTAGTAACATAACACGAAATACAACTACCTAAATAATAAGGGGGAAGTAGTGTTGGCAAATTTGGAGCAACTGATTCCTCCAAACTATTCCAAGCAACAGGACTCCTTTATTTTTGTCCATCTGGTTCCGTTTCCTGGCATATTTTGGAGGAATCAAGGCACTCCAATGTACCAAAAGAGGAGATTTTGATGTTGGTGAATTGGAAGGTCTCTGATTCCTCCAAACTATGAAAGGGAACAATAAATGTCCCCTATTAGTAACAAAGAGGTGATTAATTTTGTTTCCTTGGATAGTTTGGAGCAACCAGTAGCCTTCCAATTCACCAAAATAAAATCTCCCCTTCATTAATTAAGTACCAGATATAAGAACCTTGATCCATAAAGTTATTACAATTTAATGTGGAATAATTATCTGATATTAGGCGCCGCAACAGCGAGGTCATGTGGCTACCGATAAGGAAAGGTGAAGGGAAGGTGAAACAGTCAGAACAAAAGGAAAACAAATGAATAAAATGGACCGTTAGAAAAAGGACAGATGAATAAAAGTGACAGTTAGAAAAAGGACAAATGAATAAAAGGGACAGTTAGAAAAAGGACAAATTAATAAAAGGGACAGTTAGAAGAAGGACAAATGAATAAAAGGGACAGTTAGAAGAAGGACAAATGAATAAAAGGGACAGATTCTTCCAACTCCTTTTAATCACTTCTCACGACCCGATGTTGATAATATAAATGTCCAATATTAACAATTAAGGTTATGTCGTGGGAATTGGAAATATTTATGGATAGTTTTCCTGCACCAGAACACATGCAACTGTTTATTGTATTCACGTACGTATCTCCAATTAAGGGTACTCATAAATATATTCAGGTCTCTAAGGGTTCTCATAAATATATTCAGGTCTCCAAGGGCTCTCATAAATATATTCAGGTCTCCAAGGGTTCTCATAAATATATTCAGGTCTCTAAGGGCTCTCATAAATATATTCAGGTCTCCAAGGGTTCTCATAAATATCAGGAATTGACACTATCTACCATAATATAATAACAGACAAGTGTCATCCGTAGTGTAGATAACTGTGTAATGTAATGTCAACAGTGTTATCATCCCAACAATACATTTTCACTTACATAATTACCGGTATATAACAAGAAATTTCAACTATATTCAAATTATTATTATTATTATTGTATATATACATTTTTTTTTTGTGACGAAACACGCATAATTCCTTATATCAAAATTTATTACTGAATTACATTATACGCAGTAATGCTGATGGTAGGCCTGATATATAGTCATCCCTGTGTGTGAACAGGTATTCCTCTGTAACCTTATGACGACACCTAATCATACAGGGTTACACCACCAACACCACAACCAACACCACCACCTCCATCGTTTCAAATCAATCTCTTTATGTGGCGAGATAGTTCAATAGTTTGAGGGTCATTACGTATCAATGGTTAGGCTTGTTATACTGTTTGTTTAGGCCTACTATTGTTATATTTGTCTTGCTTTGGTTATGGTACCGGAGGCAATATACCCACAAAATCCCAATCATAGGAAACTGTTTAAAATTAACTAAATAACTATCCATAAATGCATTAAAACAATACTGTAATTTACAACACTCCCTACAAATATATACCATTACTACGTATCCACATTACCAACAGACTAGCTGCCTTCTTCATTATGCAAGACTTCATAATTACATGACTATGATCAATGAAAAGCCTATTGCTGTGTTCTAAATGATTTAAAATATGTTTCTGCAACACGTAATTCAGCCACAATTTTCATACAGTACACGATGCGAGTTCCAAGATAAGACACAACTTTAAAAATATGAGTTAGGGAGGCAATAACTAAATTTCGGTGCACTGGAGGCTACCGAAAAAAAATTGAAGAGGATGAAGCAAGACCAAACTTGACCCCATAGGTTAGAAGGTAATAAAAGTATGGTAGGACAGCAAGACACGACGGACGAAAAAGGGAAAAGGAAGGACAGATGAAGAATAGAAAAGTAGTGAGTGAGTGAGTGGGTGACTGGGGTCCAAAAGGGCGTCAAAACTCTTTAATATAGTAAAAATAATAGTTATAAAGAAAGAGCAAAAGTGAATTTAAAAAATATCTTGATCAATGTAGCCTGAAACAGTTTGCAAGAAAAAAAAATCTATACAAAACATAGAACACAGGGCCATATTCAAGAACATTTGTAATACCAGTACGACGAACGTGGTAGTACCAGTACGATGGCTCCATAAACAAACCACAGAGCCATCGTATCAGTAACCGCGCCATCGTCAACACCATGGATGTCCTTGCATACGACCCACCGAGACACCAGAATGAGGCCCGTAGTTTTAAAAAAATTGAGGGCCCTTACTGGAGCTCTATGAACCCTCCAAATAATCCAGGCCACAGAACGCTTCAGTGTTTCTAATAGAGAATCTGTTGCCTGGAGTAGTTTGTGCTTCCATAGTGTGAACTCTGAATTCCGATGAAAGGTTGACGAACTTGTGTGCGTGACTGTATATTATTTACGTTATATTTCAGCTTGATACGTTATCATTATTACTGGTTAGCCTCCTACCCATGAGTTGCAATTCCTAATCAATCCTAGCTACGTAACTGTTGGCGGCCTGTATGTTGTCCACGCCTCGATCGCCTCTCATGATAATAATGGTTTGGTAGTACTGAACATCACAAGGTGTTCCCTGCTGCATGTCTGAGATGAGGAAGAGGTCAGAAATCAGGTGCATGTGCTACTACATTGTCATTTGATGTAATATGATGAGAAGCGATAGGAGAAAGTATGACTAACAATTATAAAAATAAAATAAAAATATCTGGTGAAAGGACAGCCTGAACACCACTGTCGACAGAATTGTAGAAGTGATATTGCCTTCACTTTTCCCCTCCCCTTTGGAAATATACCTCCGTCACTATATAGACTCACTACAGGAGTGCGCAGTAAAATTGTTGCGAAGTAATGGTGTAGAGAGAGAAAGAGAGAGAGAGAGAGAGAGAGAGAGAGAGAGAGAGAGAGAGAGAGACATCAGTAACACCATGTAAATACCAGCAGCTATTATCATCCAACTCATGACTTGTGAGTGACGAGTGCGTTAAGGCATAATCTGACAACCCGGGAAGGGAGTATTGCCTGATATGTTGTGGGGAGTTCTTTTATTAATAAGGGTTCAGGCGTCTCTACGGTTCTCCAGCCACTACTTTTTAAATCTTCAACTGTCCCTCATATTTTTCTATTTCCTTGATGCTTGCTGTTCCATATCTTTATCACCTCAGTACCTACTGGGTCTTTCTTTCATCCTCAATTAATAACAAACCTGACAACTCTTCTTCATGCACGGTTACCAGATGTCACCAGATTCATTAACTTTATGATAAATCTCTATACCTGACAGTATTGCCGATTGGAAAAAGTTATGTATCATTCATTCATCATTAGTTAAACGGGTATAATAAAAAATAATAAAAAATAAAATATCTAATTGTGTATACATATGAAATTTAGAGTATGAATATATGCCACATCCAATTTTCACGCCCAAAATATATAGAAGATTTTTTTTTATAACTCCTCTTAATCTTTCTTACTCTAGTGTAGGAAGAAGTGGGAATTTCTAGCTATGTTTTGACTGTTCATACATTGACGTCACAGGGGCGTTACATTATTGGTCTACTTAACACACAGTGAATACAACTTCAAACGTAAACACAAATGACCTTGAACGAATGAGATATACAAGTTTACAAGTTTACCGCGGCATGTCTTCCCTCGCCCGAAATACAGGCGTACATTATTTACAACAGGCTTATATTATTTACAACAATCTTGGTCCACTCACAAGACGGTGAAGTTAACCCCAGACGTAAACAAAACGATTCTCTACAATTATTGCATCATTATTTGCCCGTTCCCCGCCACCAAGTCCCCTTCAACACACATTTATTATTGTTGGGTGTTATGATAATACTTACTGTTTACATGACATATAGTGATGGGAAGAATGATGTGTGAAGTCTAATTGTTATCTGCTTATGGAGGAGAGGAGGAGGAGGAGCAACAGCAGCCAGCAACAGCAACAACCCAGCCCCCACGGAGAGAGATTCATCTATAAACATCGAATAACCTTGAGACACACGTGCTTGGGGTCCGTCCACTTGTCCCTTCACTACACTGTTGCCACTTCATTCTTCTTTTAGTTACATAGTGGAATACATTTTAATTTCACTTTAGATGTACAGCCAATAATAACAACTTTAAGAATAATGATTTATTAATATAAGCCAAATAATACTTCAGTTGTGGTTTTTAGCAACTTAACATTAGAGATCACTGGACGGTGAGAATGTGTTAGATTTCCGGTTACAGTGACATGAGTCGTACATTTGTATGTTCGCTATTTTATCTTTGATCATCGACGCATTTAGCTTCTTGTACTGTACTGGTGGATGTTCAGCAATGACATTCACTTTAGAGACCCTACCTGTGATGTAGTCAGAATGATGGAGGCAAATGACAAGTCCTGCAAATATTGCCACGAAACACCACCTATATGGATGGAGTTATTTCGTGGTAGGCTATAGTTAGGATGAAAAAAAAAACTCTAATAATCATACACGATCACAAGGTCCTTCAGTTAGGATTCCTGCTGGGGTTTCCTGTGACAAACGTTCTTTAACTGAGTCAGTGTCTCGTGTGTGTGTCATGGTGTCTTAGTCAGTTGTATGGTGAATGTATATTATATACAAGAAAAATTATTATACATAAGAAAAATTAATATATATACCGAGAACCAGCATCAAACCAACGGGATTGTTTATCACGAAGGCAAACATGAAAGTGGCAGGAAACAGTTAAAGGGACCATGTGATCGTGTATGAAACCTGGTCACTTTTGATTCCTCCAGACTATGTCACGAAAGAAGCTCCTTCCTTATAGATGGTGTTTAGTGGTAATGTATAAAAGACTCGGACCTCCAATTTTCTGACTACATCACGAGGGACCTTAAGTAGGGGAAAAGGAGAAGAACAAATGCATGGACGTTGAAGAGAGCGTATTATGGAACCTTGTGATATAGGCAGAAAATTGGAGGTAAACGAGTCCTTGAAATGTTGCCACGAATCACCACCTATCTTTAAAAAGATCTTCTCTCTTTCTCCTACTTCTGACTTGTCTCGACTTTAACCTTTCTATGGCCTAATTTACTTCACACAGGAGGTTAGCTAATCCTGAAAAGAAATTTTATCTTGCGCGAAATTTTGACTGAACGAGTTATGTAGTTCAAGATTCCCGTCGCGTCCAAGATTCGAACCAGTACACAACAAGTCTATTACCAAACGTTGAAAAGCTGGCTTCATGTTTGACCTCTTCCAGCACCTTGCCAGAGCCTTAACCTTAAGTTGCATCACACGTATTGACCACGTTGCTGTCGTTGCATCACGCTACACCAGCCTTCCCGAGGAAATAAATTCTTTTGGTAGGAATGTACAGTCGGACTCAGGAATTGGTACATAGATCATTGGTTTAAAAGGTGTCTTCATTATGCACATACTGAAGGCATTGTTCTTCTGACTGATTGACTAATTCAAATATTTGCCAAATAACATTACTAGAAATGTTTGTTGTTAGGATTATTATGTACCAAATTTTGTAGTTGTTACGAATCATTGATGTCACAGTGGTGTATACGAATTTCTGTGACCGAATGTACAGTACAGCCGAGGTCAGAAGTGTGTGTGTGTGTGTGTGTGTGTGTGTGTGTGTGTGTGTGTTAATTGGTTTACAATAAATCCAATGTAAAACACCAACTTTGATTACTTTATTAAACAATATCATAAACTCTTAACACAAAATTTTAACAATGAATTATACAAATATTACAATACCTCATTCTTCTGTTGAGGACGAAATGGAGATAAATAGACTCCTCTAAAATATGCTACAAAACATATCTCCCACCCAAATGAGATAGACACTGTTTCCTGGCGCACGCTGGAGGAAACAATTGCCCTAAATTAGTCCACATCAGATGACCCTCAACAAACAGGAATATATCAATTTTAAGGTTTCTTGTAAGTCTGGCAAACCAAAACAAAACTAAGATAAACGAAACAGAACAAACGAAATTTTACGAAGCATGAAACAAACGAAATGAAAAGGAAGTTAAAGTGTGTGTGTGTGTGTTCATCGCGTCATATATTAGGTGTCTTAGGAACCAGTGGCGTCCCTGCTGGTTTCTGCTGGTGTTGATGGTGAAGGAGAGTTGTGGTGGTGGTGGTGGTGACGGTGGTGGTGATGGGACGACCCTGACGAAGAGCAGCTCATGGGTGTCGCCGGGTTACAGTACACGTCCTCCAGCCGACTGTATCTGAAGGAGGGAAGAAGAAGGAGGAGGAAGAGGAGGAGTAAACGAACTACAGTAATAATAAAAACAATAACAGCTAAGTCATCAACAGCATACTCGCGTTGTGTGTAAGTATGCCTTTTTATAATATGATGATGCCCGGTATATAATATTATGTCCTCGGTCTAATTTTATTTTTGGTGGATGTGTGTTTCTTGAATTATCAGCTTAAAACAACCAAAGAATTATGGCTTTCTCAACATAGACTCTATATATGGTCTCAAGCATCAAGGATGCAGGTAGGCCTGGCTTGCATGCCCAGTTTAGGAATGAATTCAAACCACAAAATGTTGAATACCTAAATTTAATACTAAATCTAAGGTCGGGGAAAATAAAAGTATTAAAATGACCAATGGGGGGGGGGGGGGGGGGTCGATTCCAGTAACCCTGCAGCCCAAGCCGAATGCTGTTACCAATTCGCCACTCGGGCCTTGCAATTTAATCTTGGCTGTTACAATGCCACCTTCTGCTGTAGTTGTGTCATGGATAACTTTTGTGGTTGTAAAGCTGGCATGGTTTCTCTGGGGGACCAGCAACCACACCAGATAATGGACTCCTCCCACCCTCCTAATAAGTTCACATAAAAATAATTAGAGGAAATTTATTGACAAAACCACATGTAGGATCTTCACCCGGACAACGTCGGGTATCGCTGCTTGTTATTTATAAAGAAAAAAAAAATAACGAGGAAAAATCTGTCATTGTACTTACTTGAAGGAGGGAATGACTGTCGAAGTGGAAGGAGTCTTACAAGTATTCTTCTCTCCTCCTTCACCACTTCGCTCTTCACTTTCACCACCATTTCGTCCTCCTCCTTCACTAACACTTCGATCTCCTCCTTCACTAATACTTCGATCTCCTCCTTCACTAATACTTCGACCTCCTCCTTCACTAGCTCTCCCACTTTCCTCCGCTCTTCTCCTCCTCTTCCTCTTCTCCTGGCCCGTGGAAGGTAAAGAAGTGAGAGGAACGAGGAACATCTGTGACACGCGGCGCAGTAAGGGTCCCACCATGCCCAAACCCTGCTGACCCCGGGGGAGACTCGGCTCAGACCTCACCAGATCATCCTGCATCGCCTTCTGCTGGAGTAGAAAGTTTGTTTGATGATGATAAAGACGAAGAGAGAAGGGGAGAAAATGAGGAGACGAATGTGTAATGGGGAGGAAGAGAGAAGGGGAGAAAATGAGGAGACGAATGTGTAAGGGGGAGGAAGAGAGTAGAGGAAGATGGAAGAGAGAGATTGGGAGGAAGGTGGAAGAGAGAGGGGGAGGAAGGGAGGAGAGGAGGGAGGAGAGGAAGGTGGAAGAGAAAGGGAGAGGAAGGTGGAAGAAAGAGGGAGAGCAAGGGAGGAGAGGAAGGTGAAATGGGGAAGAGGGATTGGAAAGGATGAGAGGAAAGCATAAATACAAAATCCAGCAGGAATAACAATATAAAATTATTTCAGAGGTGTTTCCATACTTTCCGTGTTTCAATACTTTGCTGATGAGGAGATTAAAATTTTGCCTCAGTTAACTAACGAAGCAGAAACCAAAACAAAACAAGGATGATGAAGAAATAATCTATAATGACGAAATAACCTTGTGTTGTGGTGAGTTGGACAAGAAGACGTCACCACAGGACTTGGAGAGGTGAGGGAGGGTAGGGTGGGAGCAGCTCAGACCCACCCTGGTACTCTGGTGGTGGGCCCCGCAACCACATTTCCGACCCAACCCCTCACTGCCCTCTCCCCCGGACTCTGAAACCAACAGCAAGGGAAATATGGAATGACATGGCACTTTTCTGGGGAATTTTTGGGGGCCTATATTAAGGTTGCATCACTCCGTTGGCTGCATCATTTGCATAACTGAGTCATATTGTTCATATTAAAACCAATGAACTTCTTTGTTTTACTATTTTGCTGAGTGTCCTGTCAGGTAAGAAAAGATAAATCAACAGAGCACAAGATCCTACAATATCATTATTCTACCATCAGATTATGAAAGGATTTAGAGAACCCTGGACCGTGAGCTACACAATTTTCTTTATTGTAGTGACTCAAGGAACCGTGAAATATAGTGGTACTTTCATCATCATCATTTTCGTTTAACGTCCGTATTTTCCCATTTAGGATGGGGTTGGACTTTGGATTTAAAAAACATTAAAGTATTTTCACTCAAAAATGTACAATATGTATTAATAACTCTCTATTTACTCGCCTTCCACCAGGACTAAGGAGACCAAGACACACCTATAGTAAAGACACTCTCATAGCTACTGAAAGAAGTCTCTTTGCTCGCCAGGTGCCTCAGCGTGGGTGTAGTCAGCAGCGATGGAACCTCCTGCTGATTCTGCTGGGTGCCTAGACCTGAGGTGTGGTAAGGCAGGGGTGACATATTTTCTTCAATGGATGACGAGCTGTTCCCCCGTGAGGACACAGAGAGGGTAGGAAGGCAGAGGGTCGAGTTGCAGTGAGTGACGGACTTACTAGCTGAAGTGTGGTCTGGGGTTATCATGATAGATGGGGAGAGGGTTGAGTTGCATTGGGACGCAGACTTAATTGAGGAGTTTTCTGAAGTCTTCCTGGTTGGCACGGAGAGGGACAAGTTGTTGTTGTTATTACTGCTGTTGTTGTTATTGTTACAGGTTATGTAGGGTGTCGTCTTTACAGTGGTGTTGTTGTTGTCGTTGTTGTTGGTAGTCTTAGTGTTGCTGGTTGTGAGGGATGGGGTCGAGGTGCTAGGCCACACGTCAATCCTGTAGGAGAAAGTTGGTGTCTCTCTGGTACAACACACTGACGGGGAGTTGGGGCTCTGGGGGTTGTGGTGATGGTGTTGGTCGTCGCGGTTGTGGACTTGAGGTGGAGGAGGGACTGAGGAAAGAGTTACATATCAGTACAAAATGAAAAGCATCTTCTATTCACTACCATTACTACACAGCAGGAATAACAACGTTCAGCAAATGCTCCCTCAGGGCCTTACATCACCCTTCAATTGTAACTCAAGCCTTAATGTTCATTGTAATTATATGATTCATTCTGTTATTTATTTGCTTAATATCAAAATCACAGTGAGATTATCCTTACCCAGCTGTATATAGGTGCCGAGGTGTGAATTATGTAGCTGATCCAATTCCATGTATGTCGGTGACTCTTTCCGAGCCTGCCATACAACACATTGTCAGAATCAACCAGTTCCATTCATCATAATCAAATATTTATATACAGTGTAGGTACCAGAAGGGAAATATATGTTTTAACCACATGATTCCTTAGATTCTTGTGAAAGTAAAAGGGCTATAAGAAGGTGTGTCCCATTTGCGCAACTATCACTGAAATACAGTTATTATAAAGCATATGAAAAAGATACAGTGATGTGTTCCACTATTCATTTCGAATTAAAAATGCTTGTGATTTTATTCTGAGAAATATTATCTCTGGCATAATCTAATGTTCAGTGTCACACTGTATGGAAAGTGTATTAATTAACCTACGAAAAGGTTATCATACATTTACTCATACGTCATGTGTCACCCAACAATTAATATTTGTTAAAGAAACCCAGAACAATAATTAAGGGTTTTGTATTAATACATAATATTTTTGGGTAAGTTATTGGTTAACAAATAGTTTATCAAATAGAAAGAGCTTTTTACGTACGGTAAATATAAATTGATAAGAGCTATATTCTATATATTCAAAAGACCTAGATTACTTAACACCACAGACAACAATACTGTATATCCAATGTGTCTATAGAACTGGTTATTGAAACTGCATCAATCCTCATAAATATCATCTTAAAGAACTAACAAGGGAGACGTGAGGAGGAGACAACTCACCAGCGAATGAGGAGTATCAGGTAAAGGACGTGTGATGTAGCTGGCAGAAGATGGGTGTGGTAGTTGAGAGGACCCCAGCAGGTATGGGCGTGGGGGTGTTGGAGGTGGGTGTTGGTGTTGGTGTGAGTCAGACTTACACACTGGTCCACTGATGGCAAAGCTGATGTTGTTGTTGTTCTCTGTATTCTTGTACGGTACATCTCCTACGATGGAGAAAAGGTCAACAGTTTCCATATTACTGTTGCTGTTTGTTAATCATACAATGAGTGGGTGATGTACAGGCTTTGGACACTGAGAGTTAGAGTTACACATGTACACGCCCTCGTCCACGCACATGACGACACACACATACACACACAAACAGAGAAATAACACCCAAAAGCTCATACCGTTTTTTCAAAAAATATATTATATAATTTTAGTCATCTTTCATTTATAAGATTTGTACGGTCATCTGCCTTTAATACAATAAACATGGAATGTAATTGTGTCAGATGACTAGATAAATTGTCTTCCATTAATACTTATTTCGCTTTTATCACAATTTATATATACTAATTTATACAGACTGAAATATTTGAAGTCCTCAGGAATGTTGTAGAGCCATTTTATTCATTGAGTATATTTCAAAATTTTAATATGAGGTTAGAACAAAGTCAGCAAATGAAAAAAAAAAAAAAAAAAAAAAAAAAATGCCAGATGCCTACAGAAATGTTCATGGAGTATAAAGTGAGTGAGTGTACGGTTCCACTCACTGTCTCATTAAGGACCCTGTACTCGTATGAAAATTGGAGGCTTCTGATTCCTCTAGAAACAAGCTCCTTCGATATAGGTGGTGTTTCGTGGCAATGTTTAAAGGACTCATTTACCTCCAATTTTCTGACTACATCACAGGGTCCCTTAATCTACTACTACTCTCCAGTTACCAGGGTTACCAGACAGTATTTGGTTAGCACTACAACAAAACAAAACCCTTATTGATAAATTGATGTACTCAGTTTTCATGTATAGACAAAAAAAAAAAAGTTTGGAAGGAATCTGAAATTCTCGAGTAAGAAGCTCACAAAAAATAACCCTCTTTAAGCCAGACTATAAGACTTAATTTAGTAGACATGGCTGGTTTTTCCGGATTATTTCAGTGACTATAGTCTTTCATAATATCCAACATGTCGGTAGTCTGGGATTTCCACTGCGACACACAACACAACAACACCCTCCTCCATGACCCAAGGCTGCATGGCTATTTCCACTCCTCTCTATTAATGGACTCTGTGATGTAGTCAGAAAATTGGAGATAAATGAGTCCTTCAAATATTGCCACGAAACACCACCTATATGGAAGGAGCTTGTTTCATGGCATGGTTAGGAGGAATCAGTAGCCTCCACTTTTCATACACGATCACAGGGCCCTTAATTAATGGGAGGGTATAGTTTGGACATTTTTGGAAATAATGATACCTCCAAACTCTACCCAGCAACAGGGCACTATTATTTTTGTTCATCTGGTTCTGTTTCCTGGCATACTTTGGAGGAATTAAGACACTCCAATGTACCACAAGTATACTCTCTCCTTAACATAAAACAATAAACTCGTGAATGTCTCTACTTATTATTGCATTCAAGCTCCATCCTATAAGTGGTTACTGGGTATTTTCTATAAGTGTGTGTGTGTGTGTGTGTGTGTGTGTGTGAGAGTGTGAGAGTGTGTGTGTGTGTCTGTGTGTGTGTGTGTGTGTGTGTGTGTGTGTTTGTGTGTGTGTGTGTGAGTATGAGAGTGTGTGTGTTTGTTTGTTTGTGTGTGCAATTTCAAGGATAGGTGCTTGTGTGTGTGAAAATTTAAACGTGCATGTGCGTGCGTGCTTGATTACTTATGTATGTGTGTGTGTGTGAGAGAGAGTGTGTGAGAGTGAGTGTGTGTGAATGTGAGAGAGTGCATGTGCGTGTGTGTGTGTGTGTGAATGTGAGTGTGTGTGTGTGTGTGTGTATAGCCTACATACCTGCAGCCTGTGATCTTCCAACACGTGTGCCTTCCTCCATCCAGGGTAGATTGACAGGTTGAGTCTGGTGTTCAGGGTAATGATGAGACAAGGTCCTCATGCTGGCCAACAGAGCAGCAACTGGCGGAGGGAGGCATGGACTGACGAATGGATGGATGGATGGATTGATTGATTGTTTGATGGATGGATGGATTGATTGATTGTTTGATTGATTGATTGTTTGATTGATGGATAGTTTGATTGATGGATAGTTTGATTGACTGAGGAATTGATTGATTGATTGATGGATTGTTTGATTGATTGATTGATGGATTGATTGATTGATGGATTGTTGGATTGTTTGTTTGATTGATTGATGGATTGATTGATGGATTGATTGATGGATTGTTGGATTGTTTGTTTGATTGATTGATGGATTGATTGTTTGATGGATTGATTGATTGATTGATTGATGGACTGATTGATTGATGGATTGTTTGATGGATGGTTTGATTGATGGATTGGTTGATTGATTGATTGTTTGATGGATTGTTTGATTGATTGTTGTTTGATGGATGGATTGATTGATGGATGGTTGAATGAATTAATGGATGGATGGAGTAATGAATTGATAGATTGATGGATGGATGGTTGAATGATTTAATGGATGGATGGATGGTTGAACGAATTAATGGATGGATGGAGTAATGAATTGATAGATTGATGAATGGATGGATTGATGAATGGATGGATGGAAGGATGGACTGATAGATTATGCCATTATGGTGTAGACAAATGTTTTATTTTACTGTATTCCCTGTTTACACTATCCTATACACACAGTCACATTTTTAAATTAAGCGAGGAATCATCATTACCTCTCTGTTTCACCCCAAACTAATTACCCCCTTAATTAATTATGAATGTGACTGTACAACTGCCAGCCAACACATTAACTAGTACAGGAGAAGAGGACTGATAAAGCTGACTGTACCCGTTATGAGTGCTGACAACTGTACTGTACCTTCCCGCCTACTTGCACTGGAGGAATCATTGGCCAGACGTTCTCTCATTCTCTTCCTCTGTCTGTTGAGGCGGCGAGTCAGTCTCCTCCGCCGAACACTGTTGCCAACCAGGAAACAAACAATGAAACACGGTCTTTCACTTTTAATTTCTGATACCTTGATGTAGATAGGATTGAGAATATTGCTACACTGCCAATAAACAAACAATTTCTGATACCTTGATGCAGATAGGATTGAGAATTTTGCTACACTGCCAACCAATAAACAAACATTGATACACGGTCTTTCACTTTTAATTTCTGATACCTTGATGCAGATAGGATTGAGAATATTGCTACACTGCCAATAAACAAACAATTTCTGATACCTTGATGCAGATAGGATTGAGAATTTTGCTACACTGCCAATACACAAACAATGATACACGGTATTTCACTTTTAATTTCTGATACCTTGATGTAGATAGGATTGAGAATTTTGCTACTATGCCTGTGAGTGAAAGTTATAGTTTCGTCTTAAATAAATACCAATATAATAGTACAAGAATGTGAAACAAGCAAACAAATCTCTCAAATTTAAAATATGAAAAAAAAAAAAAAAAAAAACTCAGTGCCGTCAAAAGTGCGAACATAGAATACCTATCTACTGTATAAATTATTCTCCCTTGACACCCAACTATATCATCCTCGTTAAGGGTATAGATACTACTACTACTACTACTACTACTACTACTACTACCACCACCACCACTACTACCACCACCACTCACATGCCGTAGACGAAGGCGCTGACGAAGAGAAGGAGTAGGAGACCCAACACTAAGGACACCACCTCCATTCTATTCAGCCCCCTTCCTCCCCATTCTGTAGGGGTAATAATATGTAGGGTGAGGGAGGTAGAGGGATGTGAGAAGTGGAAGGGTGGAAGGGTGTGAGAGGTGGAAGGGTGTGGGTTGGTAGAGGGGTGTGAGAGGTGGCAGGGAGTGGCAATTAAGGGGTTTAGGGAACACACATACACACAAAATCATGAAGGAGAGAACAACAGGATATGCCACGTATTATAGAATGTGAAAACCGGTTAGAGATGAGGCAGAATGAAGCAACAATACCTACAGAATCAGACAGACAGAAGGTGAAGAAGGATGAGGCAATAATAAGAAAACCGGCGACTGTGAGGTGTAGCAGGCGAGACAAATATATTTTTTTTAGTAAGTGTACTACATTACAATGATTCTTCATGTTCTTATACTGACAGTGTACCTTCAAGTCTGATGTTTTTACTCAATATAATAATCCTTCGTTGTCAGAGTAGAGAGCTATTGATGTCTTTCAGCTTTGCAACAAATCATATTCCCTATTCGTAAAGTAAGAAGGTACGGTAGTCAATTTTCTTATGTATTTTGAAGGAATCACTAGACTCCCAATTATTAAACATGAGGTTATCAGTCACTTTCAGCGGATGAAATATAAAAATAAACCCACGGATACGAAGATACAGGAATGTGAAAGAAATCTTGACTTTAATGGTACAGACTGAGGTGTTAATTAAGGGATAGTATACTGTTGGTAGACCTGGACCAACCGATTCCTTCAAACTATTCCAAACAATAGGACACCAATATATTTGTCCATCTGGTCCTGTTTCCTGGCATGCTTTGGAGGAATCAAGGCACTCTAATATACACTCGTGATACATAATTCTGACCAGAGTGTGAGGAGCAGAGAGCTTCGAATCGCCTGGTATTGCTCATTTCCTCACCCAGTGCACATAATATTATAAGAGGCTGAGTTCGAATGCAGTTTATATGTTTAGTGCCTGCCGTTCGTCTCTGATCAGGGATTACTTATCACGAGTGTACCAAAACTTTTAATATTAAGGTCTAGTATATAATATCTAGCATAAAATAACAATTATGAACTATGTATCTTTTATAATACTATGTCTCACTATATATATAATATTTTAATGAATAAGAGAAAAGCCATTGTACACTAATGGAATAAAGCATTCTGATTTTGATTCTGATTTTGTGTTGGTGTATAAATAATATCTAACCAAAAGCTGCAGCTGTGACGAGTAACTTGAAGCCTCCTTGGTCACCAGGGGGTCGAGGGTAGAACACTCCGGAAGTAAACCTGTACACCAATAACAAAACACAATACATTTTAACACCATATAAGAAAATATAAAAAGATACATTTTAACACCATATAAAAAATACAAAACGGTATATTTTAACACCATATGAGAAAATAAAAAACAATACATTTAAACACCATATAAGAAAATATAAAATGGTACATTTTAACACCATATGTGTGTGTGTGTGTGTGTGTGTGTGTGTGTGTGTGTGTGTGTGTGTGTGTGTGTGTGTGTGTGTGTGTGCGTTTAGTAGAGTGTGAGAGGGAAGTAGTCAAAAGATGCCTTACTTGAGAATGAGTGTGTTAGCCCTGAGAGAGAGTGGGTCTGAGGGTGAAGCTCCCCCACACATTCTGGCCAGGGTAGTGGTAGTGGTGGTGGTGGTGGTGTCCCTCTCTCCCTCCACCTCCCCTGCCACCTCCAGTACACCTCGACTACACTCTCCTGCAACGTCTAGACACGTTTGCAACACGTATATACTAAATTATACCCAGACTAAACACCTGCAACATCAAAATTCTCCATCAAAATGTCAACATGAATCCATTGAAGTTTTCCCCTGCTACACTTTCCTGCAATGCCTAGATTTTCCTGCAACACGTGTGCACTATAGTAAACACCGGAAACATACTCCAGCAACTTTAAAATACTCTTACAACACATATGCAGTGAAGTTTAACCTGACAACACTCCCCTGCAACATACTGATCCTTCTGCAACAATTATGCACCGTCTTATTCATCTACTGTACTCTCCTGCAATACGTAAACAGTATACAGTATAACGTGAATGTACTCTCCTCCAACACTAAGATTATTATTACCATACATAGTAATAATACTCCGTTATGCAATACACAGTTACCATACATAATATACATACAGTTACCATACATAGTATACATACATTTACCTTACATAATATACATACAGTTATCAGCAAAATATGAAAGACTTTGTACTTGGATTCGTAGAGATTGACCCTTAAAAAAATAAAATAATAAAAATAATAAGTAAATAGAAAATAGTTAAATAATTCCTGGAGATACAGTAGCCCTTGGATATTCTATACAGGACTCACCCCCCAGTGCTGGAGTAGGAAGCCTGAAGTCAATAAAGTCGAGGGTGAAGGTGGCGAGTGTTGGTGCTTGGAGTCGCCACACACAGATGGCGTCATCAGTGTATTGGGGATACATGGGACTTCTTATTTCAACAGACTGGCCCTCCCACACCTCCAGACGCTGTGTGTGTGTGAATGTGAGAGAGAAAGTGAGAGAGATAGAAAACATTCAAGGATAAATTAGTGGCATATCCAGACCATACAGACCTGATTACCTCACACCTACATACACCATTCAGAGAGAGAGTCTTTGTGGAAGAATACATGCAAAAAGAGATTGGTTGAATACAGGATGTAGGAACTCATGAATACAGGATGTAAGATGTATTTAGGAAATCATGCAGATAGGCTCATGGACTGGATAATATCGATGACTGGCACAATGATTTGAAACAGTTTATTTTATACTGAATTATCGTTCCAGTCAATTAAGGTTATTCCAAGGCTAAATGAATACTATATGAGTACCGGTATTCATTTAACTTTGGGATATACCGCCGCTACCCCTTGATGCTACTTACGTTGTGGGTACTTAGAATCAAAATGATCTCTTTCATTGATATTATGTGTTGAGGATTGAATTGTATTGAACATAATCCCTGACCTAAACATACAGAAAATTCAACCCTTAATTAAACAATGGTTGAAATTATTACACGTTTCCCTAACACCAAATGCCAGATTAATAAAACAAAAACAGAAAAAGATAAACTGCCATAAAATGATTACAATATACCATAATGATAAGAAAAGTTATCCAACCCACCTGTGAACACACCCCACACTCGAGACCCATGAGGTGTGAGCAGTGGGTGTGGGTTTGGGTGTTGTTATGGTCGTGAGGGTAGAGGGGGAAGGGTTGGGTTTGGGTACAGTGTGAGAGTAGAGCCTCGTAACCCAGACACTTGAGGTGGAGTGCTTTGGCTGCCTCGGTACTCACTATGGAGGGCACCCTGGACACACTGAAGGGCAAAGGGGGACACACGGATATTTAGGTGAAGACAGAACATGATGGTGATATGATGATGATAATATTATGATGGTGGTGGTGGTGATGATAATGATACAATGATGATGATAATGATATGATAATGATATGATAATGATGGTGATGATGATAATGATACAATGATGGTGGTGATGATACGATAATGAGGATGGTGATGATAATGATACAATGAAAAAAGATTATTATAACAATGTAATTCATTATAATACAATAACACTAATAATGGAACTAAAAACAATATTAATCACAAGCACAACATCAGTAATATGACAACAACAACAACAACAACATATAAACAGAGACCATCAATATATATATATTACACACACACACACCTGAGACAAACACCCACAACCACACACACACACCTGACACATACACCCCCCCACCCCACCCCCCACACACACGCACCTGAGACATACACCCTGAGACAAACACCCACACACACAAACACACACCTACCCCCAACCCACAAACACACACAAACACACACACACACCTGACTAGATGTGTGTACTGTAGGGTGCGACACATAACCCTAGCTATCCTCTCTGCCTCGGCGTCTACTGCAGGGGGGGAGTGGTCTGCCTTACGTAGATGCAGTGCTGTTCTCTGGAGGGGGGAGTGGGAGTGGGTGAGAGGAATGATGGGGTGACTAGATTGACGCACTTGTAGTAGTAAAGAGAGTTAAATTATTGTTATATCAGGGTATATTTATTAATGCAAAATTGATTATTATTATTATTATTATTATTATAACTTCTTAGAGAACGATAAATATATCAATGTCCCTATTTGTAATGCAGAAGGAAATTATATACATTTTCACTTGTATTACTTGCTGATGGTCCCAAGAAATAGTTGTGGGTGCTAATTTTAGTTATTCCATCAAAATCTGTGGTAGTTTGTATATTTTGACAACTGGACCTACTACACGTATACATATATATGGAGGGTTGGAATATAGAAGAGCGCTACGTAAATATAACAGGAAATAAAACTGATTATGATGCTCCGTGATGTCAATGTAGATGATGATGATGACGATATGAACTAAGACAATGTTAGATGGAGATAACAACAAGACAGGATGAATTGTCAACAGGATGAAGGTTTGGTCAGACCCACATATCCGTTCTATATAATAAGAAGAATGAGTTCGTTTTAGCCTGGACCAAAACACAAAAATATGTTGAAATATGACGCTTGTATTGTAGCGATAAAACTAACCATAGGATTATCTTTAAATTGACTATTATAAACTCTTATTTTTTATTTTTTATTTTATTTTTATATATACCTAGTCTTATGTAGAAACTTTACATAGTCTAATTGATTCTTTAACATCAAGTTGTACATTCCAGTAATTATTTTACTGTAGTTAGGGAGAGGACACTCACACACACACACACACACACACACAGCAAGAAGCAAACGAAAAAGAAAACAAGAAAACAAGTCACTACACACCCTACATAAAAAATAATACTAGCTTACATAAACACACAACAATATAACCATACAGCTTCGAGACTAAATACACTAAAAATAAAGAAACGAATTAACCATCGGAAGTATAAAGACGTTTAATATATTCGAGTTATATACCTTCTGAAAAAATCCCCTGAGTGACGCAAACACAAGCCAACCAACCAACCCACCAACCCACCCAAGACGTGACTCAGGCTAATAACTCAAGGTGACCACAGGAAGGATACAACACACACACACACACTCACTCACTCACACACTGGAAGCACGTCATGAACCTTCCAGTACACACACGCACACACACAAATACGTATATACACACATACATAAGCACACACACACAGGAACATATACATACGCACACACAAACACACACAGGAACATATACATACGCACACACTCACATATAGATCAAAACAAACGCACACTCGCGTCTCCTTCCGTTCAAATACACATACACACATACATATATACACGTCACCTTTTCCAGTGAACATATACACACACACGGCACCTTTCCTTCTAGTACAAACACACACACATACGCACACACGGGACCTTTTCTTCTAGTACACACACACACACATACACACACACACACGGCACCTTTCCTTCTAGTACACACACACAGACACACACACACGCACACACGGCACCTTTCCTTCTAGTACACACACACACACACAATAACCTGGGAGAATCTAATCTGGGGTCGTACTGTACAATATCCCTCTGTCATCAACTCTACCCATTCAGGACCTTGGTGTCGCGTCTCTGTGCTCCTCATACGTGACTAATAATAATATGGGAGAGGAAGGCGCTTAGACAGTCACAGTTTAAGGGAATAGTATAATTTTTTTTGTTACATTGGAGTGCCTTGATTCCTCCAAAGTATGCCAGGATTATTTTTCTAATTATTTTTATTGTTATCATTGCTCTTTATATGTAACAGAAGAAACATTTAATATTATTCTCAAAGTACATTGTCATACCCAGAGAGGCGATAGAACTTTAGGCCACGACTTTACACTGGAAGGCTAACAATGAGTGTTTTCTTTACTTCCTCGCCATTTTTCGCCATTTTTCTCCTACAGACATTAATTTTACTTTACCCATAAACAACTACTTATTTTCCAGATAATATACTTGTACGAACACCAGAGGACTTAATTAAGGGGAGAGTATACTTTTGGTACATTGAAGTGCCTTGATTTCTCCAAATTATACCAGGAAACAGGGCTAGATGAACAAAAATAATGGCGTCCTGTTGCTTGAAAGAGTTTGGAGGAATAATTTGCTCCAGATTTACCAAAAGTAGAGGCAGAAGCCTCTAATTTTCATACACGATCACTGGGTCCTTAATTGTGCATCAACCCATATGTACCTTTGTAATGAATATCTGGAACACAATATACCCGTGTACAGTTCCCACGTGAGCCATGTTGGGGTGGTGAAAAAAAATGCATTATCACACCTCAAGTCAGACGATTACACTGACCTCTGGCGTTGAAGGAGGAGAATGAGGCTCCCAACAGCACCGATATACGAACATTTATTAATTAAAGGAGGGCATCATTATTTTCCTTATGGTGAACTGGAAAGCTAGTTATTTAAAGCTAGTTATTTAAAGCTAGTTATTTAAAGCTAGTTATTCATCCAAATTCTTCCTTCAACAACACATCACTTTAGTAAACGAGTAGGGGGTCTATTTTGTAGCCTATATAGAGTTTGGAGAAATCAATAGCCTTCAAATATAACCTGATATAAAATGGGGTCCCGTTCAATATATCAGGTGATGTAAGCTGACGATATTATAGTGATACCGATAAGACTTTTTATATCAAGGAGTGAGTGAGTGAGTGGCTGTCAAATTCTCGAGGGTCACTTAATTAATGCGTGTCACACTCGAGACTCAAGTACTGCATCATGGAGTATAAAGCAACAACAGTGTGGGTGAAATCGGAGACTGCTGAAGTTTCGGATTCCTCCAAACTAGAACACAAAACAGACCCTCTTCATGTTCACACCGAAGTAGTTGTTCATTCCGTATAGTTTGGAGGAATCAGTGGTCTTCCAATTCCCTGGGCGTACGTATATACTGTACTTCCAGGGCGTACGTACTGTATTTCCTGGGCGTACGTATATACTGTATTTCCTGGGCGTACGTATATACTGTATTTCCTGGGCGTACGTACTGTATTTCCTGGGCGTACGTATATACTGTACTTCCAGGGCGTACGTACTGTATTTCCTGGGCGTACGTATATACTGTATTTCCTGGGCGTACGTATATACTGTATTTCCTGGGCGTACGTATATACTGTATTTCCAGGGCGTACCAAGGTCTAATAAGGGCGTACGTACTGTATTTCCAGGGCTTACGTACTGTATTTCCAGGGCCTACGTACTCTCAACGTTTGGATTCGTGAGATAGGAGGGGGGATTCTTGCGTCATGCTAAATCGTATGACCTTCCTAAGACACCAACAACAAGTGCTTGGCAAGAGTGACATTAAATTACAATAGAGTTTTAAGTGTGACGCGTCTTTCAAATCTGTCCTGTACGTGTCATGTTTAATTAAGAGAGAGAGGGAGTAAGGAATGGTCAGCAATTTGTACACACACACACACACACACACACACACACACACACACGGGTTCTATGACTGTGACTTTCTTCGTATCACTTGAGGTGTCTCATTGTGTCGCTCTATAGATGGGACAGATTATGGTGCTATCAGGGGAAATATTACATCAGGCCTTATTTTATCAACAACATACATACATACAACTTTCAATCGCTCTCCTATTCTTCCTCCAAGTATATTTTCTCACTGTTTTCCTTATCCTCGCCTCAAATTATTTCCTAAACCAAGTATTTCCTAAACCAAGTATTTCCCCGGGACAACCAACCATTATACCCACACCTGACTCACTCACCTTCTAGGGAAATTATACAATGTGTCACAAGTCGTATCATTAGAAGCAATAATGTCCTCCAAACTATTCCACGCAACAGGCAGGATCCTTCACCATTAAATTACAGTATACCTGATGTTTCGTGACACAACTTGGAGGAATCACTAGACTTCTATTTCCAGACAAAAGCAGAGAATTTCAGGATATAAACACAAACCTAACCTGCTGGATTTTCACGATGACATTAATCTACTACTGCCATCTTTTGACTATTCAGGACTATTCACTGGGATTTTTAGGTTCATAATATTATACAAACTTAATTAATCATGAATCAAAATAATATATAACAGAAGAGAAGAGAAAAAAAGAGAATTAGATAAGACGAAGTGAAGATAATTAATTACAGATCTTGACTATCAACAATCTAAAGAGCAAATTGAAGTCTTTTGCCAATTATGGAAAAAAAAAAATATTTTGGGGATAAATAGGGATGAAAAATTTATATAAGAGAGAGAGAGAGAGAGAGAGAGAGAGAGAGAGACAAAACATACTTTCTTCACACATATTCACACACAACCAAACAGACCTCGATGCGCGCGCACACACACATACATATTTGCAAATCTCTCTTAGATCCAACACGTACAGTACAAGTTTGAGAGAAAAATCACACTATTTTTGTACTAAAGCTCTTGCATGTAATTGGTGTGTGTGTGTTGTTGTTGTTGTTCACTGATGATTATCTCTCAAGGTGACGTCATATCCTAAACTTAGCTTCTCCAAATCCTGTTTACCCTCTCTCTATCTCTCTCTCTCTCTCTCTCCTCTCTCTCTCTCTCTCCGGAAGTGTGTGTGTATGTGTGTTTAGGTGTGTGTTGGAAGTGTGCCGTCTGTTTGTCTGTGTGAGCTAGACTAGAATGTGTTTAGGAGTATGTGTGTTGGGATACATGATGAAAATAAGCCTTGTGTGTGTGTGTGTGCGTGTACGTGTGTATATGTGTATATATATATGTGTGTGTGTGTGTGTGTGTGTGTATGTGTGTGTGTGTGTGTAGTATAGAAACAAGCACCTCCCCTCATAACAGGCCAACGACAGATTACGTCTATCACAACTGGAGCCAAGACCTAAAATATTGTACCGTGTCTCGTTCAGTATTGGGTAGAGTTTGATTTATTATTATCAAAATAGACAGAAGGAAGAAATGACACAGATATACAGATGGAAAGAAGAGAGAAGATATGAGGAAGTTTAATTAAACGAGTGGACTGAAAAGAAGACCGAAAACAGACATTAAAAAGTAGAAAGTGTAAAACAAACAGAAAGTTGACAGAGAGAAGAGTAGATTGTTGATTGGTAAAGACTCTTATAACTACAGTAAACTAGCCATAAACAACGATAAAGATAATTATATACATGGCAATAGATAACGACAATGACACTGATAATAATGATAATGCAGTTGATAGTATTAGAAGATAAAGAATATTAAAATAATTGATAGTTATTCGATGATGTTTTTGATGACGATTATTGTTATTACTATTATTATTATTAAAATAGACCAGAGACACACAAAAAGCTGGGAGTAATGATAATCAACGATGATGATTGTTGTAAATTATACTAGTAGCCTACATTTTGAAATCTTTTATGCCAACAACACTCGGATATCCCAAACCTCAAACAAGGCTGAACATTGAGGGATTGTGTGTGTGTGTGTGTGTGTCCCTAGGTGAAGCTGTGTGAGGGGTGAGATGTGGGTGTGTGTAGGTAGGTGTGTGTGTGTGTGTGTGTGAAGGTTAACGGGAACTACACCGCGCTGGGGATCTCACAAAAATTTTCCTACAGCGAGATGGGAAAGTTTCGCACCAGAACAGGCGGATTTAATGGGACGATTCTCTTGGTGGTGGAATGGAAGGTGTTTGAGGATGTGTGTTGTGGTGTGTGTTGTGGTGTGTGTTGTGGTGTGTGTTGAGGGTGTGTGTGTGTGTGTTGAGTGTTTAGGGTAGTGTGTGTTATGTTGTGGTGTGTGTTGTGGTGTGTGTTGAGTGTTTAGGGTAGTGTGTGTTCTGTGTTGTGTGTTGTTGTGTGTGTTAGGTGCAATGCTTAGTGTGTGAAGGCAAGTTAATGGGGGGGATTCCCAGTGAAGGTCAGATAGACAAATACACAAGGAGGGGAGGGGAGAGGAAGGGAGGGGAGGGGAGGTGAAGGGAGGGGAGGGGAGGGAGGGGAGGGAGGGAAGGAAGGATAAAACAAACCAGAAGGGAGGGAGGAGCATGAGAGATAGGAAATAGCAAAGGCACGTAAGAGGGGAATGGAGGGAGCGGCATGTTACATAATAAGACCAAATTGATATAGTACAGAGAGAGAGAGAGAGAGAGAGAGAGAGAGAGAGAGAGAGAGAGAGAGAGAGAGACCAGACAAACTCGTGTATAATATAAAACAAACGCAGCGGAAGTGGGTTTGTGATCGACGATTGATTAAATAAATACAAAAGACGGAAAGTTCTGTGTTCCCTTCCTCAGCTGCCTCCCCTAGCAACCCACGACGCCTCAATAATAGCTATACGTGGTGTGTGTGTGGTGAAAAGTTACTGAAAACATATGGTACTGGGATGAACGTTAGGTATAGTCCAGATTGATTGGGTCACACGTGGAGATTTCATAATGTTGCACGAGTTATATTATAATCTTCGGACAGAACCGCGACAAGACCAAAACACGTTCAATGTGTGTTAAAACTAGTGTACTGTAGGTATAGTGGGGAAGGTCGTGGATGCTGTTCTCTCCTCCTTCCCATGCACCCGGCCCTCTCCATCCATTCTCTCCTCCCTCAACTTAGCATCCCACTCTCTCCTCTCACTCTCACTCCCACTCGACTCTCACTCTCCCACTCTCTCCTCCCTCCCCCTCTCTCCTCCCTCCCACTCGACTCTCCCTCCCACTCTCTCCTCCCTCCCACTTTCTCCTCCCTCCCACTTTCTCCTCCCTCTCCCACTCTCTCCTCCCTCACCTTCCTCCTTTTAGTTCTGCCACTGTCGCTTAAAACTCAAACTACGGGTAAAACTGTATTCCTTGCTGTTTCCAGTTAAATAAAAATGCTATTGCCTAACCGTTGTTTCCCGTTAAATAAAAATGATATTGTCTATCCGTTGTTTCCTGTTAAATAAAAATGCTATTGCCTAACCGTTGTCCTTAGTAATTTTCCCTCAAATTGTGGTAGAGGGAAGAAAACCACATTAAAATCAACGAAACACTAAACAGGAACTCATGACATAACTTATTTGTTCGACTGTAGTGTAAGTATGAATAAGGTGAGAGGTTAAGGGAGGAGGAGGTGGAGGAGGAGGAGGAAAGGGAGGGAGGGAGGGGGGTTGGCACAGGGCGGGGAATTACCTCCATGTCTAACGCTGACGTGGAAGGAAAGTGGGAGTCAAAAATACAAGAGAGAGAGAGAGAGAGAGAGAGAGAGAGAGAGAGAGAGAGAGAGAGAGAGAGCAACTGTGTAAGGAAAACATATATTTGAGGCATATCTGTCATGGCCACCCTGTGTTAGAAAGTTCCTGGGAAAATACACGAGTTAGCTAAGCGTCACTGTTGATGTTGATGATGAAGATGATGATGACAACAATGACACCTAACCTAACCCAACGTAGCCTAACTGATTCAACCTTTCCTAACTCATCCTAACTTAATTAATGCAACCTAACCAAAACAAATCTAACCTGACCTAACCCAATCCACCCTATTCTAATTCCATCCTAACTAATCTAACCTGACCTAACCCAACTTAGCACAACCAAATCTGACCTAGTCCAGCCAAACTTGACCTAACCCAACGTAGCACAACCTAACCTAGCGTAATCTAACCTGTCCTAATCCAACCTAACATAACATAACCCAACGTAGCACAACCTAACCTAGCGTAACCTAACCTGTCCTAATCCAACCTAACCTGACCTAACCCAACGTAGCACAACCTAACCTAGCGTAACCTAACCTGTCCTAATCCAACCTAACCTGACCTAACCCAACGTAGCACAACCTAACCTAGCGTAATCTAACCTGTCCTAATCCAACCTAACCTGACCTAACCCAACGTAACACAACCTAACCTAGCGTAACCTAACCTGTCCTAATCCAACCTAACATAAGCTAACCTGACCTAACCCAACCCAATAAACTGTAAACCCCACAAAAAAAACCAAACAGGTCTCAGATCGGGGACACTTTGAGAGAGTGCAAAATATCAAACACAAATGTATTTTCCTTCGTCGTGTGGTCAAATTAGAAGCTTCATACTTAGTCCTCCAGATTGTGTCGGATCGAGGACGAAGAACGGAAGATGAAGGAAAGAAAGTATGCCAGCAAGGAACCGGCTTTATACCTTTTTATTATCATGTATTTTTGGGCCCTTCCTTCCTTCCAGGTGTTTACTCTGTGACGTCAAGGCCACATGTACAGTCGGCAGCATAAGTTCGCTTCATTTCCACCTACGTATGTATGAGCTATAGTGATGTTGTAATACAATTTTAATACAGAAATGACAGATATAGTTTTCATGTGGTAAATTACGTACGGTATGTTGTTGGAATAAAAACGGGTTCAGAATGCAACTATCTGGTCATATTAGCATTATTAAAGACATGGAATGGACGTGAATTTATGCTGTCGGCTGTACAGGTAAGGGGGATTCCAGAAAAGTCTGTCTGGATATTGCGCCATGCTTTGCAACACCAGCCAAAGTTTAGCTGATAAAGAAAATTATTGATGGTCTTTAGTTACCCTCTACTGAAAGATGACTAACACCCGAAGTACATGCAGTATATTCACTCACACAATTGTAAACAAACATATGTAGCTTCTGTTATGATGAATCTAATGAGGTTGGTTAGTGGTGGGGTGAAGGTTGAAATGTCTGGCAATGATTCCGTTTACTGTATCTCTGTCATCTCGTTGTCTGATTGGTTTATTTACATTATACTACATTGTTTTGGTTCTTGACAACGAGAGGGTCATAACTCCATATCTACTAAGGACCCTGATAAAGAATGAACAGAGAGTAGGAGCGACCACTTCGTCACTTCCGTTGAGGTCTGGTAACTGTGACTGTGAGTGTGTAGCTGCTGGAGACGTTCACCCCAATGATGCCACATACGAGGCCTCAAAATTCCTCAGATAAACCCCAAACAATTCCTCAGATAAACCCTCCAAAATTCCTTACAGTTACTTCTATATTATTACTATAGAATAATATGGGAATATTTAAGTTAGAAATAAATTTATTAGTATCGTTAGGGAAGGTTTTGGTTTATGCAAGTATCTAAAGCAAAAAAAAAAAAAAAAAAAAAAACCTCTTGTATCTAAAGCAAAAAAAAAAAAAAATGTATCTAAAGCAAAAAAAGAAAAAAAAAGCTTGTATTTAATTTAAAGCAAAAAAAACAAAAAAACTTGTATCTAAAGCAAAAAAAAAAAAAAAAAAAAAAAAATTTGTGTCACTGTGCATGAAGGTAACATTGGGTGAGATTATTGACCCTCTAGGAATTACGGGGTTGTATTAATTAAGATATATAAGTGATTTTCAGCAGTTTTATTTCTACTGTATGTAAATTGAAATGACTAAAAACTTATTTAAAACATTAAATTTGATACAACCCATTTTTCATCATTATTCCATGCAGTGTAACGAAATGTTTTAATTAATAACATAATATTTTGGCTGGCATGAACTGAAACTCCAAAAAAAAAAAAATCCTTAACAGACCCAGAAAATTCCCAAAAATCATGAAAATTCCCTAGGGGTAAAAAACCTTGCCGAGTATATATAGTGGGCTCTGAGGTCCTGATGCTCATATACCGTGTACGAGTGAGTGCCTGCCGTTGGCGTTGTTAGATATAGGGTCTTTAGCTCTAGTTAGGGAACCTTTATTCTACAGCTACAATTCGGCATTCATGGTGTACAAGGGTTTTCACAAAAAGTAAGTTACGAGTGGTTTGCAGATAGTAATTTATATATATATATATATATATATATATATATATATATATATATATATATATATATATATATATATATATATATATATATATATATATATATATATATATATATATATATATTTGTTTTTATTATAGTGTTATGTGCTTTGTAAAGTGTTAAGTTCATGCATAATAATTTTAAAGTGTTATGTGTAAGGTAAGTGAGAAAGTCGTGTTGTAGAATAAGAGTGAATCGGAGGTAAGTGACAAGAAATGAACAAGAAAAAGGAACAACAACAAAAACACAAAAACAAATCAAAAGTGGTTAAAATATTTACATGTAGAATATATATATATATATAGCTGAGTGTAGTCATGCAAAGACAAAAGCTATATGCAGTCACAAGTCATAATTACTGGTCACCCTCAACAAGTAATAATAAACAAACATAATAATAATAGAAATGGTTTCAAACTCTATGTTGGGTACTGTGGTAAGGTGTGCCAACGTGTAACATGTTAGAAAATGAGAGGACAGTGAGCTTCCTACATTCTTGTACTAATGTAGAACGCCATCTGTTAAAGTCTAAGTAAGATGAAACCTATCCCAAACTATCATATTATTATTATCTACGACAGGCGGGTCTCCTAAAGCACATGTACCATCTATTGCCGGCTCAGACTACAACTATTTATGTATCTAGTATGGCTAACTCTTCTAGGTAGATAAACGCCATCTATTGCCGGCTGATACAACAACTATATAATGTTAACTAGTATGGCTAACTCTTCTAGGTAGATAAACGCCATCTATTGCCGGCTAAGACAACAACTATAATATAATGTTAACTAGTATGGCTAACTCTTCTATTATGTTTACACCAGGAGGGTCGCTAGGATGGGCCGCCCAACACGGAAAAGGGATCTGGATGTGAAGGGCTTTAGTCGAGTGAAGACTGGGAAAAGAACAGGCAAAGGTTTGTATATTGGGTCCAATTATGTCTATAGTAGTCATTCTATTTTTTTTCTCTTACTCTCTTTCTCTCTGTTTGTCTGTCTGTCTGAAATGTGTATAGTATTCATTCATTTATTTCTCTCTCTCTCTCTCTCTCTCTCTCTCTCTCTCTCTCTCTCTCTCTCTCTCTTTTATTTCCTTTATCAATATAATTGTTACATCCCCACGTAACTTTGCTAATTTACTACATTATTTAAGTATAGATATATTATAATAACAGTTATTCCATATTTCGTGAGGTATGTATGCATTATGTATTTTTTATAAATGCATTACATATACGATTATTTTGTCTTTTTTAAACAATAGTAATAAGTAAATTCGAATGCATATCTTTGCAAGGAAACCATCCAACTTTATTGCTTATGAAAAAAATATATGTCAGTTAATGATTCCTACAATGTTTGCGAACAACCTAATGTATTGATGACCTGTTATTTATATTGTATATATGAAGACTTAGTTTACATTTCACTAAAACCATTCCCTCCCATAAATGTAAAGCATCAATTCAATGTCTTTAGCATTATAAGTAGATTAACATAAAACAAAACAAAACTACCAATAATACCAACTAAGTTACTAAGACCATATTTATTTTTCCTCCACAGCAGCAGATAGTAGTCAGCTTAGGTTAGCTTGTCAGGATCAACTTGTTCGCCAACACCATGGAAAAGGCAACAAGATCAAAAGGAACACAAGCTATAAATGGCTGACAACAACACAAGGCAACGACACTAACGCCTGCCTGAGTCCATCACAACCTCCATGGACTCAACAACAACAACGACGACGACGACAACAATCATCTCCCGTCAACAACATCAATAATTCGACAAGCTGGATATTCCCAATGATGTAAGTTATATGGTCGGGTTATCACTCTATAAAATGTTTTCCTCCGTCCTCTAGTCAATCTATTTATAGTTTCCTCCATCCTCTAGTCAATCTATTTATAGTTTCCTCCATCCTCTAGTCAATCTATTTATAGTTTCCTCCATCCTCTAGTCAATCTATTTATAGTTTCCTCCATCCTCTAGTCAATCTATTTATAGTTTCCTCCATCCTCTAGTCAATCTATTTATAGTTTCCTTCGTCCTACAACTTGCTTTTATATTTGGAGAACAATTATGGATGAGAAGGGAGCAAGTCTTGACCCGAGAATGGAAGATGATGATAAAAAATGTAAACAATGTTGGTGACAGTAAATAGTGTAATATATTTTATCATTATTATTATTATTATCATCATCTAAGTCGTAGGCTCTTGGTTATTACAATAGTTATTATCATCGGACGTAAGATAATCTGTGGTTAGTCAGAACGAGATGCACAAGTTGGCAGCCGTTGGTGACAAGCTTAGTGGGTATAATCACAATGTTGGAAAATATGGAGCAACTGATGAATCCAAACTATTTCAAGCAACACGACACCATTATGTTTGTTAATTTGGTCCTGTTACTTGGTATTCTTAGGTGGAATCAGGGCACTCTTAATATACCAACTCTTAATCCCCAAAAACTACAATACCGATAGAAAAAAAAAATATATATATAGTTTGACACATACACAAACACACACACTGGGGTATATGGGTAACACTGAAGGCGTAGTACCTTGTAATGAGAGTCAGCCGCTCCTCATTCATTCATGTGGGAAGGATTGTCATGCTTGGTCGTCTCGTGTACCCAACTCTCTCATCTATGGCTCCAAGAAGGTCACTCATTATGTACACATCAGTGACGGCCATACCTCGGTAAACCATCTCGGCTGATGGGCTAAACTAGGTGAGGGGATCGGTAGTAGTTAGCAAGTCTGTTATGAGAAGTAAGATTCGGCTGTCACACTTTTGTAAACTCGTATAATATGTGTATGCTAGTTACTGAAATCATCATCGTTCATTCGTTTTTCATCGTCTGCTTTGGTGATATAAAGGCTGCTAATGACTCCAAGGTATTACTACAATGAGACTTTCATATCTTGGTTTACGTGGTGTTTTATGATGGGGCACAGTTTGCAAAGATCAGTAGTCTACAATTCGCATTCTGTGCTAAGAAAAAATGTCTCTCTCCCTCTCTCTCTCTCTCTCTCTCTCCCTCTCACTCTCTCTCAAAGGAACACAACCATCACTAACCATCTCCCCCTTTTAATTTGCAGACCATGGACAGTCGACGGGTATAATGAGGCCAACATCCAGACCAGCAGAGAACCAAACCAGCCATCCAATGCGAGGGGTCCCACCACCGCCTTCCAGGTCCCGGTGTAGAAGAGTTTACCCCGCCCTCGGCCCGCACTCAAGAAATCCAAGGTGCGACATTGGATAGTGGGTCTGTTGTGGACGCATGGCAGACTCTTCCTATCTGGATCTGTAGCGAGGAGCCCCCGTTAAGGATCAACATCATCAACACACAACAACAACAACAAGTGTGATGCTGGAAAACAACAACAACAACAACAACAACTGTAATGCTGGAAAAAGAAGAACAACAACAAGAGGTCTTTTCGGTAGCGGAGTACAGAACGGTACACTTAATCTGTAGAATCCTGTACTGCAAAATATCCAAGTTGAGACATTGGATAAACAGGCCACTACTGTATACAGGTGTCCGACCAATTTCGGTAACGCGAAGACCAGAGTCGGTATATTGGAAGCCTCCCTGATTTTGATTTTATTTATATTTTCACCTCTGAACTCTTTCTCCTGAACTCTTTCACAATTTTCTTTTTATTTTGGTTAAGAAAAAACACCAAAGAGTTTCACCAACAAACGTAAATTCAATACAATATCCAAGAGGCTTGATAATACCGGCAAACGTGTACGACAATTCATCCTAAGTGCCCTCTGGTTTTTCTCGCCAAAGTATAAACTGGGATTGTAGCGAACGACGTCACTTGTGTTCTCACTTAAAGTGCCATAATGTGACTTTGGCACGAGACGCCGGCAGAACGGGCGAGACTCTCCTCAAAAACACGAAGAGAATTCCCAGAGGTCACGGCGAGAGAAGCGTCATCTGTACACACTGGTCTAGATGGTTAGCCGATTACACCTGTCGACACTCTCCAGGAGAACTAACAAAAATCATACGAGAGAAATGTTAGACGTTCAAATCTAAACCAATGACGATGATAAATAGGATTAAATGCCAAGTGTTTAAGGCAGATGAAACAACAACAACAACAACGACTGCCACCAATATTTACCATCGTCATTTTTTGTCCTTTTGTTTAAGAATTGCTTCACAATTATTCAACATCAGTTTCCTGGAGATTAATCCAAGCTTGTCACAAAATTATTATTATAATTTTTTTAAGCGAACGTAGAAGACGGAAAAAGATGTAATTATTGTCAGTGGCACAAAAAAATATCTGTTGTCTCAAAATTGTATTACTATTGGTTGTGAACGAAGCAGCCGTCCATGACACATCTACTGGATCACTGCTTCACTGAGGCCTCGATTTAGGAGGCCTCGGTCACAAAATTCTTCTTTATATATTGTTCAAAAAGTGTAATATTATAAGACGTTTAAAAAAAAAAAAAAATCTTATAATACTCATAATGTCAAAGAAATGTTTTAGTAGCAATATCAATCAAAATTGTGTAAAGTAAACTTATCCCTCATTCACTTTTTGTTCAACATAATATATAAATTGTACTTGAGTCTAGTCACCCAAGGAGTTGCATTAATTGCAGTACAGGAAATTGTATCCTCCCTTTTCTTGTTTGAAATAATGGGGCTTCTTTTGTAGCATTTACACATAAAAAATGTAAAATGTTCACGTTTGTTTACTTATCATCTCATCACTTCAACACCTCATCACCTCAACAAACAAAACAGTAAATGTATTTTTTCTATACGAATCTTCACCAGTTGCCTTCTGACCAATACGATTTTTAAATGCATAGTTTGAGTTGTGTGTTCACGAAGATTATTGAACTCAAGCAAAATTGTTGTTTAAGGTGTAGGACACTGTTGGTAAATCCGAAGCAAATGATTCCTCCATACTAATCCAAGAAACAGATTACCGTTATTTGTGTCCATATAGTCCTGTTTTCCTGGCAACTTTGGAGGAATCAAGACACTCCAATGTACCAAAAGTATACTCTCCCCTTAAGAGGTTTACTATAACTGAGTCAGAATGCCGAAACTTTGGTCCCATAATAGTTTTTAACGCTCTACAAATAATGTACAGTCACGTTCAATGGTCCGGTCAACACCTTAAGACTGAAACGGACTCTGTAAATTTGTGAAACTATAGCCGTTGGTTTCAGTAATATTGGTTCAGAAGATTCACTCAAATGGTTCACTTTTATTTACCAGAGACAGGACTTTTGATCGTGACTGTACATATAAAAACATTGAAGGTATACTCAAAGGTCCACTTATAATAAAATTGAAAAGTCATATGATTAAGACCATTGCGGTATAACTGTATCAGAGAAGCCCACAAGCAAATAACCACCAACCTGTCCTTCCATCGAGCAAATAAATCAATATCTTATCAAAATATATTCAAACAACACCTTATGTCAACTCAACTCCCTCAATTATTATTATAAATCAGTATCTTATCAAAATATAATCAAACAACACCTTATATCAACTCAACTCCTTCAATTAATATTATGAGGTACTGCAAAATCATACCTGTGATGTTCTTTATTACCAATATATTTACTACAATGTAAGGAAAGTGTCGGTGGATATTTGATTGTGGCCGTACATTACCATACGTATACACTGCCTTGCCGTGAGTCACTCAGTCGTTCCTCAAATATGAATTAATTGTCATGCCTTAAGGACCATGTGTTCGTGTATAAATATGGAGGCTTCTGATTCCACCTAACCATGCCACGAAACAAGCTCCTTCCTTATAGGTGGTGTTTCGTGGCAATATTTGAAGGACTCATTTACCTCCAATTTTCTGACTACAACACAGGGTCCCTTAACTCGTCAAGATGTCGGTCTGGTCAGAGTATCAGAAATGATCGAAAACAAAGTTCAAACGTGGAAAACTACAGGAAACTATATCACTATAGAGAAGGGTATATAATTCATACATACATACATACCTGAGGGAAAGGTTGAGGGTAGCAGTAAGGAAATTTAGTGTTAAAGTCGTGTACTACCCATTGTCCTCTCAACATGTCCAGGTAAAGATGGTATGACTCCACCTGCAAACAGAGACAACAAGATACAGTTATACATGACATATATATAAAGTACAGACAAATAGATACAAGTACAGACACACAAGTACAATACCAATACAGAAACATACTATATAAGTACAGTCAAACACATGGATTGGATGTACAGACACACATTGGTACACACAGATACACAGACAGATACACATTCATACAGGTACAGACAGAAGGAAAGGCCTAATATCAAAACAAAACACACACTATAGGAGGGAACTGTATTGTACCACACCAACACAATCTCCTTCCTTCTCCGTTTTACCCTTCAAGCCTCTTGCGGTGTGTGTGTGTGAAACATAGTCTAAATCCACTGTCGCACTTATATTTCTACATAAATTAACAGGAAATGATAGATTATTAAAAAACTGTAGGAAAAAATATTGTTTTTACCATTTCTGTAACTCTTCTTAAACTTTACCATGCACTGTGTCGGTTTGATCGTACAGTACACACCAAGGTAAAAAGAAAGAGAGATACCCTCACCCTTACCCCCACACGCAGATCCTGTGATGTCAGTGATAATATCAAAGAAACAGGAGCTCAGTACACTAGTGGTTCACGTGAGTGTGAGACTTGAGTCAACACCACCGAGATATCTCGGTAGTGTTGACTGAGCTCCCCATCAACCCAGAACCTACAGTCTGGATAATCTGTGACGTCATGCGCAGAGCAAACACATTTTCGCTTCACCCCACTTCGATGTGAAACTACCTTACTTTTCCTTTTACCTTGGTACACACCTTCAGAAAATTACTAGCATTCAAGATTTTCACGAACTCTTCCCAACAGAGAACAATTCCTTCCATTCCCGCATCTATGCATTGTATAAGTGATAAGTGGATACGTGATAAGTGGATACGTCTATAAGAATGCCTCGAGTACCTTGCAAATAGCCCCTTACACAAAATATTATCACAGTTACCAATGAAGCGTATATGCTATTGTTGCAACCCACACGAAAATAATATTCATCCCAACAGACAACAATTTACATACAGCCACCAACACCTTGTATGGGAATGTTCAGGTTTGTATTTACCGAGGTCTAAGTGCCCCAATAAATAACCACGCCATTAAACAAATCAAAATACAGGATGGGGAAATACTGCAAATAATAATCACACTTACCACAGCAGGAAGAACTAAGATATGTAGAAGTAAAGTCAGAAACCACATCCTTGTATACACTCCCTTCACATTCCCCACTACACCAAGGTTTTCTGTTTGCCCACGAGTGTTTATCATCGTGTTTTTCCTTCACATCTACTAATTGTCTGTTTACCTCCAGTACAGCAGCAGCTCCAAAATCACGCACACCCAACTCAACCCCCAAGTTCCAACACACTAAAGAGACACAAAACACACACTAAAGAGACACATAATACACTACACACGGTCACACACCACCAGTCATAATCATAATCAAGTATTTATCAAAGTAGAGTTCACTTCTAACCTTAAAGTAAGTTTGTTCGGAAGCGTTCATTGATGGCAAGGACTAGAACCCGGCATTGCTTTGAAACCATATCATAGACTCGTATTTCGAGAGGAGGAAACTGGTTCACAATCTCAATCTCTGAAACACTTTGGTGGTGATGTAAGTAAAGCAAACATACGAACATGTCTTAATTCTGAGAGGCTTAATAAATACCGTTCCAGGTGTCAGGAAGCAGACGACCAACACTTGATGCTTCTGCCATCTATTGCCTTTTTATCTCACGAGCGTTAGGTTATTATGTAGTATAATACGTATGTCTGTACAGTACACTCGAATACCACTGTCTTTAGCCAACGTGAGTCGTAACCCGAGATATGAAGCAGGCGGTTTCTGGAAAATAACCACCCAAAGCCTCCATAGGTTCGAGATGTGTGAAGCCTCGTGATGGTTTGTTTGGGTGGGTCGTTGTTCAGAATCCGCCTGCTTCAGATCTCAGGCTTCGACTCACTTGAGCTAAAGATTATGGTATCCGAGTGTACTCATCAAGATCCTAGCTACTATACCCTGTTCAAAACTTTTGTTCCTTTTGGCCTCTTATGCTTAGATAGATAGAAATAGATAGATAGAGCGATAGTTAGATATATATATATATCTAAATAGAGATAGTTAGATAAATAGAAATAGTTAGATAGATAGAAATAGCGATAGATAGACAGATAGAAATAGCTAGATAGATAGAGGCTATAGTGGAACACAAATTTTAAACAGACTATAGTAGTGAGGGATTATAACACCCTGCGTTCCTCGGTTCCCTAGGGATACAGTGACTATACACCTAACAATATATATAGGCTACACATTTCCGTATACACTTCCACAATACACTATAATGGTCTCAACAAATTATTATTATTTATTTTTTAAGCTAAGCGTTAACATTTTATTCTCTGTAGCCAAGACAGATGTGTAGCATGGATGTTAACAAAGAGATGGCGTCCAAATTGATTACAGGAGACATTATCGGGGTTCGTAAGAAAGACAGAAAGTTATAAGTTGGTAAATTGAGTGTGAAAAAAGGAAGACAAGTTAATATGCAAGTTATTTTTGGTTCATGCAACTGTAAGGTGTGAGATTCAAAGAGGTCATTATTTCCTTCATTTCGCTCATATTCACGACTTGGGTCAACTTTCTTCTCCATCAAAAAACCTTGTTACTTTCGCATTCGGAACTTGTGGATTATTATTATTATTTTTTATCACTCACGTTTTTTGGTTGTGAATACGAGTGGTAATATTCCAGACTCTCAACTCGTGAAAAAGGTGCCATTAATGTATATTTACCTTGGGAAAGTTTATACCTAGAGTTATCCCAAAATATCATAGTTAGCCATTGCAATATTTGTTAATACTACGTTATTTATCATTGCGATAATAATAGAAAACATAACATAAGAGGTGAGTAACTAATGTATAAGAATCAAGTTATACACTTTCACGTATATTACAGTATAATATTATATTCAGTAGATGAAACAATCAATCGAAACATGTACAGTCGCGGTCAATAATGATCATCCACATATGGGTATCTCAAACAAGTTACTGTCTAATGTTTTCACGGTCACATAATAATAGTTTCATATATACCGAACGAGAACAGTTCAGAAAAAAAAAAAAAGGCAGAAAAAAACTCATGATAATACGCAATATTCATCCTTACCACTACTAAACCTATTTATGGGAAAGTTTATCATCTAAGGAACAGAGGGAATCAGTCGCTCCAGGATATAATTATGTGGACCTGTGGATTTACTAACACACTGTACGTATGTCTAACCCCTTAAATAAATACCGCCATCAAGGAGTCAGACGTCACTCATTAATCACTCACATACAAGATAATTATGTGACAAGTGGACATTCTATCGTCAGACTATTTATAGCCTATCACTGTAAGATCAAAATGTTGTACTGTAGATACCGTACACGTTTCACAATCATACAATCCAGTGTTTATAAGGAAATTACAGATAATAAGTACCTAGCTTAGTTATAGGTTGATATAGTTTATCTAGAATTACATTACACGTACCGAATAATAATAATAATAATAATAATAATAATAATAATAATAATAATAATAATAATGATAATAATAATAATAATAATAATAATAATAAAGATGTCGATATATTTTCACCAGGTTTAGGGGAGAAATTTGTGACGAGGAACTGGAGGGGAAATGAATCCTCCAAACTATGTCATGAAACAGATACCTTACTATATACCAACACTGATGAGATTAGTTTACTGGTCTCACTCTATAATATAGTTTGGAGAAATCAGTAGCTCCCTCAACAAACAAAAATAGAGTATACGATCACTATCTCCCGTCCTGTCAAATTCTCCATCGTATCGTCCTCTCTCTCTCTCTCTCTCTCTCTCTCTACGCCGCTGCCAGACATACGTTAAGGAATTTTTCTAATAGTTTCTAACCCCCAAGAATGCTGTACAGGTCAATACTCTATAATCAACCACCATATAATGTAGTCTATTAATTCCATGCCTGGGTCAATATATAATTATCAGTTCGTGTGTTCTGTCAACTTGTGTGTGTCTTTCTTGCTTTCAATAACATAACTGGTATCTATGGGAAAGTATTTGTGTAATGTGTTCGTAATAATCGTATTAATTATATATTTCACTTGTCATCAGTTACTTCAGTTAATATTAGTCTTGATAGTGATATTTCTCTGAAGTCTTGTTGCCCAAAGACACACATAATTAAAAATCAGGAAGAAAGGTAAGTATGTATGTATGCATCGGTTTACTCAAAGCTGTCGAGACGAGTATAACATTACCTCGTGGGTTTATTTATATTATTTTCGTCATGTTTGCAATGTAAGACAGTGTATAAATAATAGTATTCAGTATGTACACATTATTGAAGCAGCAGCAGCAGCAGTGAAAGATGGGGTATGTAGGAGCAGCAGCAGTAGCAGTGAAGGATGTGGTATGTAGGAGAGTTTGGGTTGGTGTGTGTGTGTGTGTGTGTGTGTGGACCTGCTGCCTCTGTGAACCCAGTAGGTGAAGTAGCAGTGTTGTCAGGTGGGCGGGTTTCTGGCACACACTGCGTTAGAAATCACACCAGTTCCAGGGAGACTTACTTCATCGGAGCTTTACTGTTTAAGTTTTAATTTTAACGTAATGAAGGTCAATGTAATAAGAACAGTATTATCATGAAGTAAAGACCTGTTATATATATATAATTTTGCATATTTGAGTTATATATTTGATAAAAACGCAGGATTTCTTTAATCGTCTGAAGAAAAATGATTAAAACACCTATCTATACCTTACTAATTGTTGTATATTGAAATGCATTAACTAAGATAAAAACAATACACTAATTGCCAAGATAATTGACTATAGAATACGTATGTACACTAACACCATTTGATTCCACATAATAATAATAATCTCCGTCGTGGGCTTATCGTCACATGGGCTATTTGGCGGGTTTTGAGTTCCTTACAGTGGGACGTAAACTGTATATGTAGCTCCTACGGGTTGTGCTGGCTTGGCTACTTATTCTACCTTGCCGCGCTGCCTCTCCTTCCATCCCATCCTTCCTTCCAAGTCACCAACCATTGCCAACCAAGTCAGTGCACCCGAGTGACTGGTTATGTGAGGGTGTAACTCCGTGCCTCGTGACACCAACTCCTGAACAAACAACGACAAACAAACAGATCCTAATATCGTGTGTGGTGGGCAGAGGGATAATGGCGGTGATGTGAGTGTTCGTGTGCATAATAATAATACAAGGATAGGCTCATCGGGGCCCACAGAGAACAACAAACATTTAAAAGCGTGGATGAAGGATATAATATAGGTTACACTTCTCTTCTCGTCGTCCTGGTGGTGTGTAAAGGTGAGTGAAGGAATGAGTTTGTCTTGGGGGTCACCTAACTTCACTCCTCATCCTCCTCTTCCTTCTTCCTCCCCCTCCTTTTTTCTTTTTCTTCTTCCTCCTCCTCCTCCTCTTCCTTCTTCCTCCCCCTCCTTTTTTCTTTTTCTTCTTTCTCCTCCTCCTCCTCTTCTGTCCACTATTCCTCTGATAAATTCCAGGTACCAGTCTTGAAACTACACGGTATTTATAATTTGTCTTTACCAATTCGAATGTCAAACCGGTAGGCCTACACTTATATTAACTAATTTTAACTAATATTATTGACAGATGAAATGGGCTCAGACTATAGAGAAATATCAACCATTGTCTGTTGCCAAGGGAGTGAGGGCTTAAGTACCTATTAACAGGACTTTGCTATTTCTTACAAAATAGGAATCATACATAACGTCTAAATCAACCATAGCATTAACTACTGTAGCACCTAAATATATGTATACAGATGATATTTATAGCTAGAATAATTATATTGATGAAAATAAAATAAATTATAATATACATACAGTTATAAATTAATTTCTCTAAACTATTTATTTGACCACGAGCTAAAGATTTGAGGATGGAGTTTGTCATGGCATTCCTGAAAACCTTGGCTGATCTGTAGTGAGCAAACGGTTTAACGTGGTAATTCTTTTTTGGTACGTAAATTGGAGTGCCTTGATTCCTCCAAAATATGCTAGGACACAGGACCAGAAGAGTAAACATAATGGTGTTCTGTTGCTTGGAATACTATGGAGGATTCAGTTGCTCCAGAATTTCACACCACATTATAACTCCTAATAACTCCTATACATTTCTTAATTTTGTAAATGAATTTGTTATATAGAAGCATTTAAGGGGGTGTGAGAGTAGGGGACAGGCTTTAGAGGGTGCAGGAATAGGGGGACAAGCTTGGGGTGGGTAGGAAGCCTGTCCTCTATTCCCTCACCATCCTAACCCCCTACCCCAAGCCTGTCCCCCTACTCCCGCACCCCCAAAACCTCACGAACCCCCCCAAGCCTGTCCCCCTATTCCCACACCCCCTTAATTAATGTGTGATTGAGCTTTTGTAAGTGTTTGTTAAGACGTTAAATATATTAGAATTCAAGTCACTTTATATAGCACAGACTTCTCGCCAACCTCTCCACTCACACACGTACACACACACACACACACACACGCTTTCTTAAACAAATAAGCGAGCACGCACACTTTGTTCAAATATGCACTTGCGTAAACACACACACACACACACACACTCGCTCTCTCTCTCTCATACACACCCACATACACACACACTCTCTCTCTCATACACACCCACAACACACACACACACACACTCTTTCTCATATACACACCCACAAGTACACACACACTCTCTCTCTCTCTCTCTCTCTCTCTCTCTCTCTAACACGTGCCCCTGTGAAGATAATAACACACACACACACTTGAACTTGACCCAGGTTTGTGAGGCGTTTATCTCCAGTCCCGTAATATGTTGTGTCAAGTTATAGGTAGACAGTAGAAAAGCGTTTGTCATCATCAACCTTTCACTTGTTTCATTTCATTATTATCAGTATTATTATTATTTTTGTTGTGATCATCATTGTCCATTTTACCTACCTATACTTATCGGTATTTTTAGCGTACAGACACAAATTAAACTCCCAATATCGTAAATAAGAAATATGCTTCAATGGCAACTGTTGCGTATTAGTCTCATAAAATTCCTTCCAGTTACACACACACACACACAACACACCGTGGAAGAATGTGACGTTAGGACATTCTCTGGACGCCTCTCACACAACTTCCGTTCCTACACATGACTTCTGAGTTACATTAGCCACACTATATATATGATAGATAGATAGATAGATAGATAGATTTAGCCTTGCCTAGTCCAGTTACACACCGTTATCAAACATTAAGCTATACACTGTGTACTCGGGAATGTAATATAGACGCAGTTATACGTTTCTTTTTCTACGTTTCTTTTTCTCTATTGAGGAAGGTGAGGACGAGAAAGGTAAGGGATTCAGATCCTCTCCTGTGCATAAAAAGTGATACAGTTTAGGTTTAGATTATACCGTTATGAACTTAGTGTATAATAAATAGCCTATGTTTTTTTTTAAAGGATGTGAGTGAGAAGATAAATTAAGATATAGTCATTCCTTAAATCTAATAAGTTTCAGGCTTCATTTATAACGTGTCTATATTACTCGTATGTCACTCACAGTAGGCCATTGTATGATTCTAATCCTCTATTACTTATTACGTATTTACTTGGATTCATTCCCTTATATCCTGCAACAGTGTGTGACGTGTATATTCATTCTTACTTGGTCAGTGGGAAATTAATATATGTCTAAATCCTGAGTGACGAGCCTGCAGGGGAGCCTTGATATTACTTTGTTATAATGATATATAACTCCTCCTCCTTTCAGTATCTTTATATG